>JAXCGZ010000447.1:0-67890 GCA_037179515.1 Halocaridina rubra | reverse complement strand
TAATAATCAAATAAAAACATTAACATATAAGAAAACATGAATCATATTTTACCCCTAACCGGAAATCGAACCTAAGACATAATTACTCTGCCAAGGCGCTACCAACTACATCACTGAAGGTCTAAGAAAGAAGCCAACCTCAAAGCTAACTGCCTTGCTATGAATGAATGCATTATTATTAGTTATTATTAATATTATTATTATTATTATTATTATTATTATTACTATTATTATTATTATTATTATTATTGATGTGAGACACTAAGCAAACATTACCCTCTCTCTCTCTCTCATACACATACATTATTGTTATTATTATTATTATAATTTTTATTACTGTGATACTTTGAGTTGATTGTAGCCAAAAGTGCTTTTAATCTCTTTCCTTTCTCTCTTGAAGCAGTGGCTCTAGCCCAATGGTGCCACAAAAAATACTAAATATCCTGCTCCATATATTGTCTATTATATCCAAAGTCCGTTGATTCGAGGGCTGAGTGGTTGTTTATATATATATATATATATATATATATATATATATATATATATATATATATATATATATATATATATATATATATATATATATATATATATATATATATATATATATATATATATATATATATATATATATATATATATATATATATATAAAGTTAACATTTTTATTTGTTATTCATAACTTTAAAAATATAATATTACAATATTCTATGTATATAATATAGTACTATACCAAGTAAAGCAAAAAATCAAAAACATATATTTGCTTAGGTGAATAGACTAGATTATAAAAAAAATAATGTAAAAGGGAATTTTTCAAGGGTCCTGGAAACTTGGTGAGTAGAATAAAAATCACTGACCAAATACCTAATATTCATAGAATACGAAGTGATCTATTGAGCATATAGCACCCAAATTATGAAAAATAATACGAAAATTCAGGCAAATGCATAACCGTAAGCAAAGAAAACAGTATATGCAAAATTGAGAAGAGCATGAAAATACAATATATATGAAGATTTATAGCAACACTGTACATGTCTTTTAAAATTACACATCAGGGCAAAGCCAAATACTACAGTCCTATATGCAATCAAGCAAAAGCAATAAAAACTTGTATATACAAACAATACGCAGTGACATAAAATAGAGAATGGGGCAATAACTTTTATATTAAAACATGGAAAAAGAAAGGGACAGATGAGAGAAAACTTACCGACTGCCAGTCTGTGTCGTCATCATACGGGCTCTTGGATGAGGAGGAGGAGGGCTGCTAGTGGAGGAATAGGATACTGTCAGTGGCTAATTCACACATGCACCACACCCCAACACTATATTTTTATACACACCATGTATACATGCATGTGGAGTCTCATACTCATAAAACACACACACACTTTTATTTTATGTTCTCATGCATAGCACAATATCCCAATACTATAGTGTGTTCCCAATAATTTATAATAGGTAACTCTAGATGAGCCTAATAAACTTCTTTACTTAACTCTGACAAAAATATATTAAACCACTTTCTCTAAGAAACAATAAATTTCATAAATAACTATGCCATAAATATAGCACAGAACTGCTGTATCAGCAATGTCCATCTCCAATATAAAATTAATAATAATGTACGAGGAGCTTCAAAGAAATTAAAAGGAAGTAAAATTTTATTGTGTCCCAGTCTATTGCCTTTACTGGTATTAAAGCAATTTTTAAATACTTTACATGCCCACTCTAACTGCAGGGAAATTAATGTCTGTAGCTAATTTGACAGAGTACATGGAGACTAACAAGAGGGATAAGAAGATTGCACAACTTATGCAATCTGGCAAGGTTGGGAAAAGAAATCATTATACACTACATGGTATTATGAGTGTGTTTATAATGTAAAATACTTTTCTTCAAAGATTCCAGACACTATTGTGGAATTTAAAATTTCGCAATATTTTCTCTATGACAGACGGATACTTTGTAAACAATATGAACTAAGCTGCAGAGACAACACTACTGTTTTATTAGAAAGTTAATATTAGAATGTAACCAAATATTCTGAAACTTATCAATAACAAGGGAACTTGCATTCATTCCTCCACGGAAAATACATTCATATTCATTTCTGTAAAATTGTATATGAAGCCTAAGGACTAGAAAAGAAGGAGCAAAGGAACTGTTATAGATTAGTTGCTTTCTGAGGTAGACAAGGCACGCAAGTTAGCAAAATGAAAACATAGAGAATATATATATAAAGATAAAAAAAAGTCCTTATATTTTCAAATGGCCTTAGGCTTCATTTAGTTGTGGTGATGTTCAGGACTAGATTGAGAAAAGGCAAGATATATATATATATATATATATATATATATATATATATATATATATATATATATATATATATATATATATATATATATATATATATATATATATATATATATAATCATTGTTAGTGTTAAAATGTTAAAAAACATTGATTCACTTAATTTAGAATACCTGCCAGATAACACCAGGGTGTTTCAAATTCAATAAATGGCAATGGGATTTGTCTAATCTTAATCCAGTCCCGAGCATGTGCACTTGGAATATGTTTAAAAACTGACAAATGTCATGAATCAGTCACTACAACAATATAAGCAAAATAAAAAAAAACCACTGTAATAATATGTAATTAGTTGCATAAGATATGGAAACAACATCTATTACATGTAAAATGTTAAATTAGAAACTGAAACTATAATGCTGAATTAATCATAAAATTGCTGAAAATCAAACAGAGATAACTATATTCTTGATAATGATTCTAAGCAGTAGTTTCAAACTGACTTATTAATCATTGCAA
This sequence comes from Halocaridina rubra, assembly GCA_037179515.1. Classification (NCBI taxonomy): domain Eukaryota; kingdom Metazoa; phylum Arthropoda; class Malacostraca; order Decapoda; family Atyidae; genus Halocaridina; species Halocaridina rubra. Next base: position 65,051 of record JAXCGZ010000447.1, on the reverse strand, counting down.
AACATGATGAAAAATCATAAAAGGATAAATTCATTAATATATTCTTTGAGTGAGAAAGACGATTAATAGGAAGATATAATCAAAGATCTATTATAATATTAGTATGGGTTAATTTTTAACAATTAGATTTTTAGTGTATACTGATATACTAAGGGGCAATAATGTTAAAAGGGCATATTTTAAGTGTGACTTACATGACAGGAAAGTATTAGAGAGCACTGGTTATGCTCTAACATGAGTGACCATAATCCCTTCTAAAATTCAGCTCAAACTCCAATATTCATATTTCCCAACACACCCATTATCATTCATAAGTAGAATCATAAAGCTACCATATTTTCCCAGAAGAAAGAAACATGTATTTCATGAAAGATTGTCAGTTGTGATTATTATATATGCAATTCTCATTCCCTCTTTCTATTGTGATATATATGGATATTGTGTCAACCTTATGAATTATTCTCTCACAGACGAAACAAGTCTATACTTAATCCCAGCAATCAATTTGTATCATTTTTTTCTTTCTGAAGACCAAGTTAACAGCACCATAAAAATATATGACTGCATTATTGGTTTCTTTATCATCATCCACAAGGCTGAAGCAACTTCCATTACGGAAAACAGAAAGTTTTTACATGACCACGTGACAGCTTGATAGGTAAAGAAGGGAAATGTCTACAGTGATAACATCAAACGGATATCCAGGATAGGCAAAGCAATAGTCAGATATGATGAACTATTGAAATGGCTGGGGAAAGGGCATCTTTCCAGCTACACAAAATATTGATAAATGACAAAGCATTGAAAAATTAACGTCAAACTTTCAAGTTAAATATGTATTGCTTTGAGCTACAGCATTCAAATAAGAATACCAGTTCTACTTCCTAATATAACATAGTTCCTAAAAATAAAATCGCAGTATATGTCGAAACTAAGACCTATTGAAACACCAATGGGATGATTATTTTAGTAAAACAAGAACTATAATTAACTTAAGCTCTGCAGTAAAATGATGGAAATGATATTTTTATCTGTAATGTATTTAACGCATTAATAAGAGTACACCACGGTGAACATGGTCCTCCAACTAGCCCAATAAATAAAAGAAGACCTATACCAAGTATTTAGAAAAAAAAATCCTCATACTTCACACAACAACAGCAAAAACAAAGCAAACTGAATTAAGGGTCACGTCATGGTTTTGTAAATAATTATAAAGAACAAAAAGCAGTTCTAAATGTTTTCCATGTTCATGCACTATATTTTTACTTCCATGCATAATCATATATTATTTAGATAATATAACTAACATGCATTCACACACACAAACTTTCATGGAATTTTGAACTTAATACATCTAAAACATAAACACACACTGTACATTGTCAATAATAGGTTATAATGAGTGGTTATAAAGTAGTTACACGCTAAATACAGAAATCTTTAGACAAGGGTATTTAGCTTCACTGGTCGTCACAGATGAAGTTCTCTACTGTCATTAGCACAATGAGAATCATTTGTAAGTCATAAGTACTTTTTATGTAATTATTCCTCTCAGTTCATTCCGGTTATTGAATGAACTGAGAGGGGCAAGAATACCTCCACCATGCTCCCCTGCAGGTTGGTAAAATTAACTAAAGGGGCTGAGCGAGAACAATTGGGAATCCCCACCTTAGTAATTCCCTCCTACAAAGAGTCAAGTTATTACTTTGACTCACCCACCCCATTATAAGTGAGATTATAGCTATTGTATATAGATACTTAAAGACAGGAAAGAAGCCTATTTCAAATCTACACACAAAGCATTATGTTATGCAAAACTTATTGAGTTCTTCCCATAACAAGACTATAATTGTATATCTAAATCAGCAGGTATGAAGCACTTTCTTTGTTCTCTTGAAAAGTACATTAAAGGGAGCAATAACTGTATCAATGCAGAAATTGCATAATTTCATACTGATTAAACATTCATCAATGTAATCAAATAGATTAAAATAAAAATATGAAAAAATAAAATTACACTTATGTACTTTATATTTTTAATATAACAGTGCCATTGAGTTATTTAAAAGTGAATATTACATGGATTATATATATATAGTATATATAGGTAAGGACATCTAAAGAATTTCCTAACGAATATTCCTATTTATCCTACATATCTCCGATTGCATTTGATATGCACATAAAAAAAACCCCAGTATATTAAATATAGAAATATTACAATTTTCTCTTAGTCTAGAATCAAATCTGTATTAACTCAAATATTCTTATATGTATTTAAGTCACATATGGTTAAGTCAGATATACAAGGGCAGAATATGTCCAATCCTACACCAGAGGTATATATTGTGATTCTTGATGATTAGGTTGTCATATCTATCAAGGTAGCAAATCTGTACCAACAATTGATGTCTGTCCCATATTAGTCTTCCTAAGGTCTCCCATGGAGAGCCTTAACTAGGCAATCCAGTCATAACATACCTTTTGATATGAAGAACAGTGTTAATGGAAAGGAGGACTTCACACATAGGTTTCTATTGAGTGTTAATTCTAATGCACTATTAATACCTCAGAGTTGGAAAATGTATACTACCTATTTCATTAATATATAGTTTAATTAATTTTTTATTCATGGATGAATTTTCATTAAATAAAATAATGAAGAATTCCTGAATCTAGTTTGGTACCTTGTACAGTACTTTTGAATATCCAATTACATTTCAAAGATAACAGTGAATTACAAAAACTGATATGGAAATGAATTTACATATAGAGTACAAGTTACCAATGATTACTAGTATTATTTGGTTAATATTGCTGCTGAAGATAAAATAGTAGTCAATTAGCAGATATGAGTTTTACATACAATTATTTCATGCTCATACAAAAAAACCTGTAAGAAATAAAAATAAAAGTTAAACGGTACAAATGTGTTTTCCTACTTTGTGCCATTAACAAATCCTTCAAAGTATAATATTACTTGCAGTTATGGTATGAAAAAATGCAGCATCTCTTGAAGGCTAGAGAGTAGAGTCTATGAGAGAGAAGATTCTATGAGAAAACATAAAATTTAAATCTTTTCTTATATGATATATTTGATTCAAAAGCAAAGCATCTTTTATTATAAATTCAAAATTTTACAGACATAAAGTAGATTACTTATAATTCTAATTTCTTTCTTTTTCAATTTTTTAATATTAATAGCTAACATCTTGAACAAAACGTATACAGTATACATATTATTTAAATATCACAGCAAAAATCTGCATATGGTAATTCATTAATAATAATAACTGGTTCGCCATTCATCAGCTAAAGTTTGTAAAAGACATCACAAAAAAGGAGTATTCTAATCTGACCACTTAATCATAAAAAAAGATCATACATATATAAACTTCAATATACAGTACATTCTGACATTGTCGAGAGGTTAAAAAATAATCAAAAGAATATAATTGACTCTGTAATATCAATATCAAACTATCCAAAATCAATGGCCCTCTAGAGAACTACTAGCAATACTAAAACTTTGGAGATTCATCAGTGGCATAAAAAGCAAGTTTTTCACTTTCAGGACTGGTAATACTAAATTAGATATAATCTTACTTTGTTGCCATTTCTTCCTCTTCTGCTATTAAGTGCTTTTCTCATTGCCCTTCACAGCCCTCCGATTTTCTTTATTTGCTCTGTTGCTGTCTTATATAGTTTCGCTGGCCCAGTCTACATGAAAAATGAAAATATTATTATAGTACAAAACAATACAGATCTTGGTCTGCATGACCTTATGGAGATGAACATTCATATCGTCACTACTAATTCTTACTTCTTGCTTAAGAAGATATACCATAAGTGAAAAGGAAGAAGTATTAGTAATGCTACACAGAAGATAAACTTTGAACACATTAGAGAATGAGCTTCTACGATTCAAAATCCGTCACTCATTAATATACAATATAGTTTAATTAATTTTTAATTCATGGATGAATTTTCATTAAATAATATAATGAAGAATTCACGAATCTAGTTTGGTACCTTGTACAGTACTTCTGAATATCAAATTACATTTCAAAGATAAGAGTGAATTACAAGAACTGATATGGAAATGAATTTACGTTACAGGGTGCAAGTTACCAAAGGTTACTAGTAATATTTCCTTATAAAAATGAAAAATATCATATTCTTCTATGAATACTGCATTCAATGAACAAATAACAAGAATCCATCATATTATAAAATGTCACGCCTTCCGTAAAGTTAGCCTACAAAATAACCTTGTGAATATAATTCTCGCATCCTTGATGCCACCATACGTGGCAATCATGTACAGTATAGTGCAACACGTATAATTAATTACGTCACGGCTGCTCATACTCAATTTACCTTTTTGATGATTTATGGCAATAGAACAAAAACTATGAAGACCGATATAACAGCCCTTACTGCTACTTCCTAAGCCAGTTTTAGTCACCCAATTCAGTTACCTTTGTTAAATATCTAGTGGTATTTTAAAAGAGCTGAATATTTTTATTACATGCAACTGGTATTATTTTAATTACAATAATATATTCAAGCTAGGCCATATGGAGTTAATCTTGAATAGTTATTACACATACATATACCCAAAAATAACTACATGAATATATCCAACAAGTAATTCCATTATAAAACAACTGAAAATGAACTTGGAATTACAGAACTAATCATAACAGGTACTGATTGCTTTTGCATAGCTATATCAAGGAAAACAGGAAGGGTAGTAACAGGCTTTAAAGAGAGCAAAGGAGAGAGAAAAATCAAGGATCGACGAGATATGATGAAGCCCTGTTGTGTTAGTTCCCATTTTTAAATTATGACTACTATGTCTGCTTAAGAAAGGTATGTTAATGTGTGATAAAACTCTATCTAAAATATATATATATATATATATATATATATATATATATATATATATATATATATATATATATATATATATATATATATATATATTGACCCCTTGTTTATCATGGGAGTTTGGTTCTGGGACCACCCGCAATAGGTGAAAATCCGCGAAGTAGCAGCACCATATTTATTACAGATATTTTACATTTATTTTTATCTTTACTGTATAAACTATCCCTGCACTGTTAACAACTCACACTTTACTTTATCAATAACAGTGCGCAAGCGTAAATTTATAATAGTGTGATAGGTAAGTTTACCATAAATAATAGCAAGCAGCGTAAAGCTATAAGAATGTGATAAGAACGTGATAGGTAAGCTTTCTGTGAATGACGTGATGATGCCGTTTACATACTGCACAGCCAATGGCGACCGACAGCCGAGAAATTTTTTCCTTCCTTCAGTATATCTAAGTTTTACCTTATCTGCTATAGTCAACATCTACCTTTGCCACTTAGGCTCACTACCAGAAGCCTTAGAAGATGAAGGATGCTTGGGTGGCATTGCAGAGGTTGAAATACACAAACAAAAGTTTTTCAAAAAAACACAAGCACAACGTATTAAGAGGCACAACGCGAAAGGCGCACACGTGAGTAACTGAATGGGTGAGGCGAAACAATAGAAAATGCTGGGAGAATCAAGCTTCAATCAAAAGGCCAATGAGACCCCATGATACAGAACAGAGAGAACACAATTCTGTGACTCGCCGTCTCCCACCCATCACCCAATAGCATCCCGTGTACTATCTCATGTAGGTGCGGCCCTTTGCGTTTTCCAAGACGCCGATATTGGTATCATATTTTATATGGTGCAATACTGTGAGTTACATGTTTAAATTGATGTTTTTTACTATTTTTTACTGTTTTATTATTCTTAGGCTAGAAAATACTTTTTATATAAAAAATATAATGAAAATACTGGAAATTTTAATATGTACTATCTTACGTAGGTGCGACCCTTTGCGTTTTCCAAGACGCCGATACCGGTATCGTATTTTAGATAGTGCAATACTGTGAGTTACGTGTTTAAATTTATGTTTTTTACTATTTTTTACTGTTTTATTATTCTTAAGTTAGGAAATACTTTTTCTTATCAACAAAATAATGAAAATACTGGAAATTTTAATATTTCCACATATCGTGGATTCTCGTGATATACCCAGAAAATCGTCGATATAAAATACATATGCTTGCCATAAAAACCCACGATGCACTGAATTCGCAAAAGGTGAATCGCGATATAGTGAGGCATTACTGTGTGTGTGTTATATATATATATATATAATATTATATATATATATATATATATATATATATATTATATATATATATATATATATATATATATATATATATATATATATATATATTATATATATATACACCTTGTTCTTGTAATAACGTGAGAATAGGTTCTCAGAAGTGACGGGTAAATTGAAAATCGCATAAAAAAAGGAGCCATTTTCCATAGGAAACAATGATAATGGGCATAGCTCGTTCCACAACCGTCCAAAGACACACTATACTATACCAAAGATATAAGAGAAGTAAAACATATTTTATGAGTACATAACAAAGCAGAAAGACCTGTAGTTATTTATATTAACATGCAAATAGTGTTGTACAGTATAAAAGATATACAGATTTACTGTACAGTAAACAAATTAATGCACTCTATTATGCGGTGGGCAACAGGCATACACTGGGACGTGCATGGTGGCGGTGAGCACGAGAATGCAAACATTTTGCTGCCTCCGTATCAGCTGATGCACCCTCGCACACTATTTCCCTGACGATATTATATCGAAATTTTGTTTGCTGTTTGTTTTTAATGCTTTTCTTCCATTATCTTCATAATATCCGATCGCGTTAAGCAGTAGAAGAGAGGGAGGATGCATGAGAACGAACCCCTATCGGCAAACGTTTTGCCGCTTCCGTATCAGCTGATATTTATCACTATTCAGGCACAATATATTACTCATAAAATATTCATTAACTCACTCTATTTGGGGTTTATCTAAATTTTCAAGATTATAGGACATATTACATATTAATATTCCTTGGCTCTAAACATTATTCTAGCTTCTTTACATATCGACGGTGCTGCACGAAATCTAAACATAAACAAAGTCAGCCGAGAGAAAAAGAAAACTATACAATTCTTTTCATAGAAAACGTATATCGGGCAAACTTAAATGAAATATATATATTCTCTACACACTATTTCCCTGACGATATTATATCAAAAGTTTGCTTCCTGTTTGCTATTAATGTTTTTTCAATTTTCTTCATAATATTCGATCGCATTAAGCGGTAGAAGAGGAGGAGGATGCGGGAGAACGAACCTCTATCGGCAAACGTTTTGTCACACTTCCGTATCAGCTGATGCACCCTCGCACGCTATTTCCCTGACAATATTATATCGAAAATTTGTTTGCTGTTTGTTCTTAATGCTTTTTTTCAATTTTCTTCATAATATTCGATTGCATTAAGCGGTAGAAGAGGAGGAGGATGCGCAAGAACGAACCACTATCAGCAAACGTTTTGCTACTTCCGTATCAGCTGATGCACCCTCGCACGCTATTTCTCTGATGATATTATATTGAAAATATGTTTGCTGTTTGTTCTTAATGCTTTTTTTCAATTTTCTTCATAATATCTGATCGCATTAAGCGGTAGAAGAGGAGGAGGATGGCGGAAAAGTGCCTCCGAGGCGGTCGATATTTTACTAAAATGAATTTTTTTTTTCTGCATGGGTGTTATTTGCGAATTTCATATTTGTTTACTATTTTATATATATATATATATATATATATATATATATATATATATATATATATATATATATATATATATATATATATATATATATATCATATATATATATATATATATATATATATATATATACTATATATATACTGTATATATATATATATATATATACTGTATATATATATATATATATATATATATATATATATATATATATATATATATATATATATATATATATATATATATATATATATATATATATATATATATATATATATATATATATATATATATATATATATATATATATATATATATATATATATATATAAATATTGAAAACTTACAGCACAAATATTGCATTTAAAATTAGTTTTGATTGATGGCTATCATAGTTTTCTCGATATTTTATAATTACAGTTTCTCTTGCATCCATAAATCCTGTCAAGAGTTTCTCTATCCGGTGGAGGAGTAGTCAATCCTGAATAGTCATTTAAAAAAAAAAACAGACACACACGTAAGTGATCCATTTTACAAGCTCTATGTGTCCAGCTCACAAAGACTTCAAACAAATACGATTCCCCTCTGGTCACTGTTAGCATATCAGCAAACAATTATATCTCTATCAGGTGAGAAGAAGAGATACTTGGATTATGTCTATACGAGCTGGGGCCTGTATCCATTCCACTCTTAAAGCCTGTAAAATTAACTCCCAACAAAAGTGTGGCTGGAACTCTTGCTCCGTTTCTTCTTTGAGTGTGACTCGATTCCAGACTGTCTACATCTCCAGAAATATACTCTTTTCCTTAATTAAGGGGGCCTTCTAATGACTTAGCATGAAATATGGTACGATGGATATAAATGATACAACGCTGCACTCGCAATATTGAAAAGACCATAGACTATTTCAAAATATTACTTTCATTTAAATAACAAATGCTCTTATTCGGAATACATTACACTAAAATATGAAATTATTGTGATTTTAATTATCCCAGATCAATACTATGCAAAGGAGACACAACAATATTTTTAGAATTAATCATCAACGACTTGTAAAGTAAATATTGATACATTACCATTCTTTGACCACAAAAGCAGATTACAAGATAATTTGGTACTTATGTAGTACACATTTATGTGAAAACTGAACTTTTTTTTTAAATAAAGTCAAAGCTTTTACCTTGACAAACTGCATTGCAGCATCATTTGCCCTAGGTGTCATTCGGCTGATTCTAGAAGGTATGTATTCATCTGTCTGTAAAACAATTACAGGGCTAACATTAAATTCTTATTCTATGACTTTATCACATCTCAAAAAAAATCTTCAATAAGGTTTCCCAGGAGATTCTGAATACAACCATTTATTATTAATAATTAGGACCTGAGATTAAAATATATCATTTAACTTTACACATTAGCAGAAAAATAATTATCAAAATACCAAATTAAAATAATATTATAATCAGAATCAAAACGAAAAAAGTAGTGCAAGTAAAATGTATTTTCTCTGTATCTAATGAATTAAGAAATTCCCACTATATCATATTATCAAATGGATTAATAATATAAATTTTCCAAAATTGAAAAATTTATAATTTTCTATTATGACAGTGTGGTCTAAAATCTACGAAAATAAGTCACACTTTTTCTTAAAGCAACTTTTAAATTAAATCATAATACAATTATCATTCTAGTTGTTTGTTACCATATAAAAATCCAAAATTAAAGATTTTATGAACTATTGCAGCGTATTTGTGTTCACTTCGATATTAGTAGAAATTATTCTTTTATATTATGTATACAGTATTTTGAATGCTGTTTTTAAATCACGCATATCTACTACTGAAGTCTTACCGGAGTTTTATCAGCAAGGCAGTCAAGAGACTTCGCTCTTGCTGGAGCATTGTTATTTCCTGAGTAACTTGCATATTGTACATTTCCTGGCATCTGAAATGAGAGATTAATAAATAATAACAGACAGTAAAAGACTATCCACAGTTCATAAACAAATGTAAAGAGGAATAGGGATATTACTACATGAGCCATTATTCCAAAAAGGAGATCAAGGGTACAGTGATACATGACCTCAGTGGGGTGATGAGCTGGTACTTGTGTTAAAAATAAGAAATTTAAAGGCCGTTATCTCTCTCTCTCTCTCTCTCTCTCTCTCTCTCTCTCTCTCTCTCTCTCTTCTCTCCTCTCTCTCTCTCTCTCTCACACACACACATTCACAGTTGTCCCACTGCTAATGGGATTTTTAATAATACGATTTTGAACATACAAATGAGAAGACAAAATTGCGATTACTGAACTGCTTTTACATAACTTAAACTTGTGAGAGGTAAAGTTTATGAATTTTACAATAATCTACACCGATTTCAAGGTTTTGACTATACAGTACACGAATTTTTTACTTAAGCGGGGAGTGGGAACCAATCAACTTTGCAAACTAAGAAACAACAGTATCTGTATACACACACACACGCACACACACACACACACACACACAGAGAGAGAGAGAGAGAGAGAGAGAGAGAGAGAGAGAGAGAGAGAGAGAGAGAGAGAGAGAGAGAGAGAGAGAGAGAGAGAGAGAGAGAGAGAGAGAGAGGAGAGAGAGAGAGAGAGAGAGAGAGAGAGAGAGAGAGTGTGTGTGTGTGTGTGTGTGTGTGTGTGTGTGTGTGTGTGTGTGTGTGTGTGTGTGTGTGTGTGTGATTACCTAATTGTGATTACCTAATTGTGTTTACGGGAAAGAGCCCAAAGCTCGTATCTTCCCGTCTCCTGATCGGTTCCATTTTTAGACTTAGTGATACTTATCATACCTGTCCTTAAAACTATGGATTGTGTGTGTGTGTGTGTGTGTGTGTGTGTGTGTGTGTGTGTGTGTGTGTGTGTGTGTGTGTGATTACCTAATTGTGTTTACGGGAAAGAGCCCAAAGCTCGTATCTTCCCGTCTCCTGATCGGTTCCATTTTAGACTTAGTGATACTTATCATACCTGTCCTTAAAACTATGGGTTGAGATAGCATTAACTACCTAAAGCATTAACATAGCAACACTGATTAATAAAATGAATTTACAGTACATAATCATGTACTGTATGCACTAAGAAGATACTTTTCTAAATTACTAAAATTAATTACAAAAACAGTTTAAAACTCACCTTGGCTATATAAAAAGAATATCTAATATTTCCTGTTAAAGGTCGAGGTGGGGGCCATCACATCCTCATTGACGATTTGGTATCTTAATTTGTCCCAGTCTTGTGTGTATGCAATCATTCACTAATCTCTTGATTGTCCCTCTTATAATATACTATATTGTTCTTAGAAGTCTTCTAACATATCACAGCTCAGTATTCCTTTCTGCTGCTCCTTAATCTGCAAAAAGAAAAAAAAATATTTATATAGTATTATGCATCATATATGATTTCCAATTATAAGCTGTAGAACACTGAATTCAATCTGTTAAGTTTCAGAATGATGGTAATGCTAACTGTTCTTTATGCACTAATAGTCTTGGGAATCAATATATGTAAGAAAAAATATACAGCATAAATAAAACATTAATAATAATGGAGAAAAAATTCAAGTACTTATCTATAGTATCACGCGATATTCCAACCAGCATTAATGAAAATGGAATAATCCATAAAATCACTAGTAGTACTTTATAGGAGGAAAAATCTCTCTCTCTCTCAGGTGTTGAAAAGAGTTGAAAAGTTCAAGTATATGGGATCAACAGTAGCAGAGGATGGTGGCCTAGTCAGAAATAACCCACAGAATACAAACGGGATGGACGAACTGGAAGACAGTGTCTGGGGTGCTGTGCGACAGGAGAATAGGGATTAAGTTAAGGGGTAAAGTGCATAAGACAATTGTGAGACCTGCGATGATGTATGGAGCAGAGACATGGGCAATAAAGAAGACACAAGAGAAAAAAATGGATGTGGCAGATATGAGGATGTTGAGATGGACGTGTGGGGTGACAAGAAGCGATAAGATCAGAAACGAGGTAATTAGAGGTACCTCAAAAGTTAGAGAAATATCAGATAAGATACAAGAAAGTAGACTAAGATGGTATGGTCATGTCGTTAGGAGGGATGAACAGTATGTTGGAAGGAGAGTGATGGAAATGGATATACAGGGTAGGAGAAGGAGGGGGAGACCAAAGCGTAGGTGGATGGATTGCATCAATGACGACCTGAGGTCTAAAGGTTTGTTGGGTGATGAGGTATGGGACAGAAACATATGGAGAACACTGGCCAGAAACATCGACCCCACATAAAAGTGGGAAAAGATGTAGACGAAGAAGAAGAAGATTATAAATATATATATATATATATATATATATATATATATATATATATATATATATATATATATATATATATATATATATATATATATATATATATAATTATATATATATATATATATATATATATATATATATATATATTATAATATATATATATATATATATATATATATATATATATATATATATATATATATATATATATATATATATATATATATATATATATATATTTATAATCTTCTTCTTCTTCGTCTACATCTTTTCCCACTTTTATGTGGGGTCGATGTTTCTGGCCAGTGTTCTCCATATGTTTCTGTCCCATACCTCATCACCCAACAAACCTTTAGACCTCAGGTCGTCATTGATGCAATCCATCCACCTACGCTTTGGTCTCCCCCTCCTTCTCCTACCCTGTATATCCATTTCCATCACTCTCCTTCCAACATACTGTTCATCCCTCCTAACGACATGACCATACCATCTTAGTCTACTTTCTTGTATCTTATCTGATATTTCTCTAACTTTTGAGGTACCTCTAATTACCTCGTTTCTGATCTTATCGCTTCTTGTCACCCCACACGTCCATCTCAACATCCTCATATCTGCCACATCCATTTTTTTCTCTTGTGTCTTCTTTATTGCCCATGTCTCTGCTCCATACATCATCGCAGGTCTCACAATTGTCTTATGCACTTTACCCCTTAACTTAATCCCTATTCTCCTGTCGCACAGCACCCCAGACACTGTCTTCCAGTTCGTCCATCCCGTTTGTATTCTGTGGGTTATTTCTGACTAGGCCACCATCCTCTGCTACTGTTGATCCCATATACTTGAACTTTTCAACTCTTTTCAACACCTGAGAGAGAGAGAGATTTTTCCTCCTATAAAGTACTACTAGTGATTTTATGGATTATTCCATTTTCATTAATGCTGGTTGGAATATCGCGTGATACTATAGATAAGTACTTGAATTTTTTCTCCATTATTATTAATGTTTTATTTATGCTGTATATTTTTTCTTACATATATTGATTCCCAAGACTATTAGTGCATAAAGAACAGTTAGCATTACCATCATTCTGAAACTTAACAGATTGAATTCAGTGTTCTACAGCTTATAATTGGAAATCATATATGATGCATAATACTATATAAATATTTTTTTTTCTTTTTGCAGATTAAGGAGCAGCAGAAAGGAATACTGAGCTGTGATATGTTAGAAGACTTCTAAGAACAATATAGTATATTATAAGAGGGACAATCAAGAGATTAGTGAATGATTGCATACACACAAGACTGGGACAAATTAAGATACCAAATCGTCAATGAGGATGTGATGGCCCCCACCTCGACCTTTAACAGGAAATATTAGATATTCTTTTTATATAGCCAAGGTGAGTTTTAAACTGTTTTTGTAATTAATTTTAGTAATTTAGAAAAGTATCTTCTTAGTGCATACAGTACATGATTATGTACTGTAAATTCATTTTATTAATCAGTGTTGCTATGTTAATGCTTTAGGTAGTTAATGCTATCTCAACCCATAGTTTTAAGGACAGGTATGATAAGTATCACTAAGTCTAAAATGGAACCGATCAGGAGACGGGAAGATACGAGCTTTGGGCTCTTTCCCGTAAACACAATTAGGTAATCACACACACACACACACACACACACACACACACACACACACACACACACACACACACACACACACACAATCCATAGTTTTAAGGACAGGTATGATAAGTATCACTAAGTCTAAAAATGGAACCGATCAGGAGACGGGAAGATACGAGCTTTGGGCTCTTTCCCGTAAACACAATTAGGTAATCACAATTAGGTAATCACACACACACACACACACACACACACACACACACACACACACACACACACACACACACACACACACTCTCTCTCTCTCTCTCTCTCTCTCTCACTCTCACACACTCTCTCTCTCTCTCTCTCTCTCTCTCTCTCTCTCTCTCTCTCTCTCTCTCTCTCTCTCTCTCTCTCTCTCTCTCTCTCTCTCTCTCTCTGTGTGTGTGTGTGTGTGTGTGTGCGTGTGTGTGTGTATACAGATACTGTTGTTTCTTAGTTTGCAAAGTTGATTGGTTCCCACTCCCCGCTTAAGTAAAAAATTCGTGTACTGTATAGTCAAAACCTTGAAATCGGTGTAGATTATTGTAAAATTCATAAACTTTACCTCTCACAAGTTTAAGTTATGTAAAAGCAGTTCAGTAATCGCAATTTTGTCTTCTCATTTGTATGTTCAAAATCGTATTATTAAAAATCCCATTAGCAGTGGGACAACTGTGAATGTGTGTGTGTGAGAGAGAGAGAGAGAGAGAGAGAGAGAGAGAGAGAGAGAGAGAGAGAGAGAGAGAGAGAGAGAGAGAGAGAGAGAGAGAGATAACGGCCTTTAAATTTCTTATTTTTAACACAAGTACCAGCTCATCACCCCACTGAGGTCATGTATCACTGTACCCTTGATCTCCTTTTTGGAATAATGGCTCATGTAGTAATATCCCTATTCCTCTTTACATTTGTTTATGAACTGTGGATAGTCTTTTACTGTCTGTTATTATTTATTAATCTCTCATTTCAGATGCCAGGAAATGTACAATATGCAAGTTACTCAGGAAATAACAATGCTCCAGCAAGAGCGAAGTCTCTTGACTGCCTTGCTGATAAAACTCCGGTAAGACTTCAGTAGTAGATATGCGTGATTTAAAAACAGCATTCAAAATACTGTATACATAATATAAAAGAATAATTTCTACTAATATCGAAGTGAACACAAATACGCTGCAATAGTTCATAAAATCTTTAATTTTGGATTTTTATATGGTAACAAACAACTAGAATGATAATTGTATTATGATTTAATTTAAAAGTTGCTTTAAGAAAAAGTGTGACTTATTTTCGTAGATTTTAGACCACACTGTCATAATAGAAAATTATAAATTTTTCAATTTTGGAAAATTTATATTATTAATCCATTTGATAATATGATATAGTGGGAATTTCTTAATTCATTAGATACAGAGAAAATACATTTTACTTGCACTACTTTTTTCGTTTTGATTCTGATTATAATATTATTTTAATTTGGTATTTTGATAATTATTTTTCTGCTAATGTGTAAAGTTAAATGATATATTTTAATCTCAGGTCCTAATTATTAATAATAAATGGTTGTATTCAGAATCTCCTGGGGAAACCTTATTGAAGATTTTTTTTGAGATGTGATAAAGTCATAGAATAAGAATTTAATGTTAGCCCTGTAATTGTTTTACAGACAGATGAATACATACCTTCTAGAATCAGCCGAATGACACCTAGGGCAAATGATGCTGCAATGCAGTTTGTCAAGGTAAAAGCTTTGACTTTATTTAAAAAAAAAGTTCAGTTTTCACATAAATGTGTACTACATAAGTACCAAATTATCTTGTAATCTGCTTTTGTGGTCAAAGAATGGTAATGTATCAATATTTACTTTACAAGTCGTTGATGATTAATTCTAAAAATATTGTTGTGTCTCCTTTGCATAGTATTGATCTGGGATAATTAAAATCACAATAATTTCATATTTTAGTGTAATGTATTCCGAATAAGAGCATTTGTTATTTAAATGAAAGTAATATTTTGAAATAGTCTATGGTCTTTTCAATATTGCGAGTGCAGCGTTGTATCATTTATATCCATCGTACCATATTTCATGCTAAGTCATTAGAAGGCCCCCTTAATTAAGGAAAAGAGTATATTTCTGGAGATGTAGACAGTCTGGAATCGAGTCACACTCAAAGAAGAAACGGAGCAAGAGTTCCAGCCACACTTTTGTTGGGAGTTAATTTTACAGGCTTTAAGAGTGGAATGGATACAGGCCCCAGCTCGTATAGACATAATCCAAGTATCTCTTCTTCTCACCTGATAGAGATATAATTGTTTGCTGATATGCTAACAGTGACCAGAGGGGAATCGTATTTGTTTGAAGTCTTTGTGAGCTGGACACATAGAGCTTGTAAAATGGATCACTTACGTGTGTGTCTGTTTTTTTTTTTAAATGACTATTCAGGATTGACTACTCCTCCACCGGATAGAGAAACTCTTGACAGGATTTATGGATGCAAGAGAAACTGTAATTATAAAATATCGAGAAAACTATGATAGCCATCAATCAAAACTAATTTTAAATGCAATATTTGTGCTGTAAGTTTTCAATATTTATATATATATATATATATATATATATATATATATATATATATATATATATATATATATATATATATATATATATATATATATATATATATATATATATATATATATATATATATATATATATATATATATATATATATATATATATATATATATATATACAGTATATATATATATATATATATACAGTATATATATATATATATATATATATATATATATATATATATATATATATATATATATATATATATATATATATATATATATATATATATATATATATATATATATATATATATATATATATATATATAAAATAGTAAACAAATATGAAATTCGCAAATAACACCCATGCAGAAAAAAAAAATTCATTTTAGTAAAATATCGACCGCCTCGGAGGCACTTTTCCGCCATCCTCCTCCTCTTCTACCGCTTAATGCGATCAGATATTATGAAGAAAATTGAAAAAAAGCATTAAGAACAAACAGCAAACATATTTTCAATATAATATCATCAGAGAAATAGCGTGCGAGGGTGCATCAGCTGATACGGAAGTAGCAAAACGTTTGCTGATAGTGGTTCGTTCTTGCGCATCCTCCTCCTCTTCTACCGCTTAATGCAATCGAATATTATGAAGAAAATTGAAAAAAAGCATTAAGAACAAACAGCAAACAAATTTTCGATATAATATTGTCAGGGAAATAGCGTGCGAGGGTGCATCAGCTGATACGGAAGTGTGACAAAACGTTTGCCGATAGAGGTTCGTTCTCCCGCATCCTCCTCCTCTTCTACCGCTTAATGCGATCGAATATTATGAAGAAAATTGAAAAAACATTAATAGCAAACAGGAAGCAAACTTTTGATATAATATCGTCAGGGAAATAGTGTGTAGAGAATATATATATTTCATTTAAGTTTGCCCGATATACGTTTTCTATGAAAAGAATTGTATAGTTTTCTTTTTCTCTCGGCTGACTTTGTTTATGTTTAGATTTCGTGCAGCACCGTCGATATGTAAAGAAGCTAGAATAATGTTTAGAGCCAAGGAATATTAATATGTAATATGTCCTATAATCTTGAAAATTTAGATAAACCCCAAATAGAGTGAGTTAATGAATATTTTATGAGTAATATATTGTGCCTGAATAGTGATAAATATCAGCTGATACGGAAGCGGCAAAACGTTTGCCGATAGGGGTTCGTTCTCATGCATCCTCCCTCTCTTCTACTGCTTAACGCGATCGGATATTATGAAGATAATGGAAGAAAAGCATTAAAAACAAACAGCAAACAAAATTTCGATATAATATCGTCAGGGAAATAGTGTGCGAGGGTGCATCAGCTGATACGGAGGCAGCAAAATGTTTGCATTCTCGTGCTCACCGCCACCATGCACGTCCCAGTGTATGCCTGTTGCCCACCGCATAATAGAGTGCATTAATTTGTTTACTGTACAGTAAATCTGTATATCTTTTATACTGTACAACACTATTTGCATGTTAATATAAATAACTACAGGTCTTTCTGCTTTGTTATGTACTCATAAAATATGTTTTACTTCTCTTATATCTTTGGTATAGTATAGTGTGTCTTTGGACGGTTGTGGAACGAGCTATGCCCATTATCATTGTTTCCTATGGAAAATGGCTCCTTTTTTTATGCGATTTTCAATTTACCCGTCACTTCTGAGAACCTATTCTCACGTTATTACAAGAACAAGGTGTATATATATATATATATATATATATATATATATATATATATATATATATATATATATATATATATATATATATATATATATATATATATATATATATATATATATATATATATACACACACACAGTAATGCCTCACTATATCGCGATTCACCTTTTGCGAATTCAGTGCATCGTGGGTTTTTATGGCAAGCATATGTATTTTATATCGACGATTTTCTGGGTATATCACGAGAATCCACGATATGTGGAAATATTAAAATTTCCAGTATTTTCATTATTTTGTTGATAAGAAAAAGTATTTCCTAACTTAAGAATAATAAAACAGTAAAAAATAGTAAAAAACATAAATTTAAACACGTAACTCACAGTATTGCACTATCTAAAATACGATACCGGTATCGGCGTCTTGGAAAACGCAAAGGGTCGCACCTACGTAAGATAGTACATATTAAAATTTCCAGTATTTTCATTATATTTTTTATATAAAAAGTATTTTCTAGCCTAAGAATAATAAAACAGTAAAAAATAGTAAAAAACATCAATTTAAACATGTAACTCACAGTATTGCACCATATAAAATATGATACCAATATCGGCGTCTTGGAAAACGCAAAGGGCCGCACCTACATGAGATAGTACACGGGATGCTATTGGGTGATGGGTGGGAGACGGCGAGTCACAGAATTGTGTTCTCTCTGTTCTGTATCATGGGGTCTCATTGGCCTTTTGATTGAAGCTTGATTCTCCCAGCATTTTCTATTGTTTCGCCTCACCCATTCAGTTACTCACGTGTGCGCCTTTCGCGTTGTGCCTCTTAATACGTTGTGCTTGTGTTTTTTTGAAAAACTTTTGTTTGTGTATTTCAACCTCTGCAATGCCACCCAAGCATCCTTCATCTTCTAAGGCTTCTGGTAGTGAGCCTAAGTGGCAAAGGTAGATGTTGACTATAGCAGATAAGGTAAAACTTAGATATACTGAAGGAAGGAAAAAATTTCTCGGCTGTCGGTCGCCATTGGCTGTGCAGTATGTAAACGGCATCATCACGTCATTCACAGAAAGCTTACCTATCACGTTCTTATCACATTCTTATAGCTTTACGCTGCTTGCTATTATTTATGGTAAACTTACCTATCACACTATTATAAATTTACGCTTGCGCACTGTTATTGATAAAGTAAAGTGTGAGTTGTTAACAGTGCAGGGATAGTTTATACAGTAAAGGTAAAAATAAATGTAAAATATCTGTAATAAATATGGTGCTGCTACTTCGCGGATTTTCACCTATTGCGGGTGGTCCCAGAACCAAACTCCCATGATAAACAAGGGGTCAATATATATATATATATATATATATATATATATATATATATATATATATATATATATATATATATATATATATATATATATATATATATATATATATATTTTAGATAGAGTTTTATCACACATTAACATACCTTTCTTAAGCAGACATAGTAGTCATAATTTAAAAATGGGAACTAACACAACAGGGCTTCATCATATCTCGTCGATCCTTGATTTTTCTCTCTCCTTTGCTCTCTTTAAAGCCTGTTACTACCCTTCCTGTTTTCCTTGATATAGCTATGCAAAAGCAATCAGTACCTGTTATGATTAGTTCTGTAATTCCAAGTTCATTTTCAGTTGTTTTATAATGGAATTACTTGTTGGATATATTCATGTAGTTATTTTTGGGTATATGTATGTGTAATAACTATTCAAGATTAACTCCATATGGCCTAGCTTGAATATATTATTGTAATTAAAATAATACCAGTTGCATGTAATAAAAATATTCAGCTCTTTTAAAATACCACTAGATATTTAACAAAGGTAACTGAATTGGGTGACTAAAACTGGCTTAGGAAGTAGCAGTAAGGGCTGTTATATCGGTCTTCATAGTTTTTGTTCTATTGCCATAAATCATCAAAAAGGTAAATTGAGTATGAGCAGCCGTGACGTAATTAATTATACGTGTTGCACTATACTGTACATGATTGCCACGTATGGTGGCATCAAGGATGCGAGAATTATATTCACAAGGTTATTTTGTAGGCTAACTTTACGGAAGGCGTGACATTTTATAATATGATGGATTCTTGTTATTTGTTCATTGAATGCAGTATTCATAGAAGAATATGATATTTTTCATTTTTATAAGGAAATATTACTAGTAACCTTTGGTAACTTGCACCCTGTAACGTAAATTCATTTCCATATCAGTTCTTGTAATTCACTCTTATCTTTGAAATGTAATTTGATATTCAGAAGTACTGTACAAGGTACCAAACTAGATTCGTGAATTCTTCATTATATTATTTAATGAAAATTCATCCATGAATTAAAAATTAATTAAACTATATTGTATATTAATGAGTGACGGATTTTGAATCGTAGAAGCTCATTCTCTAATGTGTTCAAAGTTTATCTTCTGTGTAGCATTACTAATACTTCTTCCTTTTCACTTATGGTATATCTTCTTAAGCAAGAAGTAAGAATTAGTAGTGACGATATGAATGTTCATCTCCATAAGGTCATGCAGACCAAGATCTGTATTGTTTTGTACTATAATAATATTTTCATTTTTCATGTAGACTGGGCCAGCGAAACTATATAAGACAGCAACAGAGCAAATAAAGAAATCGGAGGCTGTGAAGGCAATGAGAAAGCACTTAATAGCAGAAGAGGAAGAATGGCAACAAGTAAGATTATATCTAATTTAGTATTACCAGTCTGAAAGTGAAAACTTGCTTTTTATGCCACTGATGAATCTCCAAAGTTTAGTATTGCTAGTAGTTCTCTAGAGGGCCATTGATTTTGGATAGTTGATATTGATATTACAGAGTCAATTATATTCTTTTGATTATTTTTTAACCTCTCGACAATGTCAGAATGTACTGTATATTGAAGTTTATATATGTATGATCTTTTTTTATGATTAAGTGGTCAGATTAGAATACTCCTTTTTTGTGATGTCTTTTACAAACTTTAGCTGATGAATGGCGAACCAGTTATTATTATTAATGAATTACCATATGCAGATTTTTGCTGTGATATTTAAATAATAATGTATACTGTATACGTTTTGTTCAAGATGTTAGCTATTAATATTAAAAAATTGAAAAAGAAAGAAATTAGAATTATAAGTAATCTACTTTATGTCTGTAAAATTTTGAATTTATAAATAAAAGATGCTTTGCTTTTGAATCAAATATATCATATAAGAAAAGATTTAAATTTTATGTTTTTCTCATAGAATACTAGCCTTCAAGAGATGCTGCATTTTTTCATACCATAACTGCAAGTAATATTATACTTTGAAGGATTTGTTAATGGCACAAAGTAGGAAAACACATTTGTACCGTTTAACTTTTATTTTTATTTCTTACAGGTTTTTTTGTATGAGCATGAAATAATTGTATGTAAAACTCATATCTGCTAATTGACTACTATTTTATCTTCAGCAGCAATATTAACCAAATAATACTAGTAATCATTGGTAACTTGTACTCTATAATGTAAATTCATTTCCATATCAGTTTTTGTAATTCACTGTTATCTTTGAAATGTAATTGGATATTCAAAAGTACTGTACAAGGTACCAAACTAGATTCAGGAATTCTTCATTATTTTATTTAATGAAAATTCATCCATGAATTAAAAATTAATTAAACTATATATTAATGAAATAGGTAGTATACATTTTCCAACTCTGAGGTATTAATAGTGCATTAGAATTAACACTCAATAGAAACCTATGTGTGAAGTCCTCCTTTCCATTAACACTGTTCTTCAATATCAAAAGGTATGTTATGACTGGATTGCCTAGTTAAGGCTCTCCATGGGAGACCTTAGGAAAGACTAATATGGGACAGACATCAATTGTTGGTACAGATTTGCTACCTTGATAGATATGACAACCTAATCATCAAGAATCACAATATATACCTCTGGTGTAGGATTGGACATATTCTGCCCTTGTATATCTGACTTAACCATATGTGACTTAAATACATATAAGAATATTTGAGTTAATACAGATTTGATTCTAGACTAAGAGAAAATTGTAATATTTCTATATTTAATATACTGGGGTTTTTTTTATGTGCATATCAAATGCAATCGGAGATATGTAGGATAAATAGGAATATTCGTTAGGAAATTCTTTAGATGTCCTTACCTATATATACTATATATATATAATCCATGTAATATTCACTTTTAAATAACTCAATGGCACTGTTATATTAAAAATATAAAGTACATAAGTGTAATTTTATTTTTTCATATTTTTATTTTAATCTATTTGATTACATTGATGAATGTTTAATCAGTATGAAATTATGCAATTTCTGCATTGATACAGTTATTGCTCCCTTTAATGTACTTTTCAAGAGAACAAAGAAAGTGCTTCATACCTGCTGATTTAGATATACAATTATAGTCTTGTTATGGGAAGAACTCAATAAGTTTTGCATAACATAATGCTTTGTGTGTAGATTTGAAATAGGCTTCTTTCCCTGTCTTTAAGTATCTATATACAATAGCTATAATCTCACTTATAATGGGGTGGGTGAGTCAAAGTAATAACTTGACTCTTTGTAGGAGGGAATTACTAAGGTGGGGATTCCCAATTGTTCTCGCTCAGCCCCTTTAGTTAATTTTACCAACCTGCAGGGGAGCATGGTGGAGGTATTCTTGCCCCTCTCAGTTCATTCAATAACCGGAATGAACTGAGAGGAATAATTACATAAAAAGTACTTATGACTTACAAATGATTCTCATTGTGCTAATGAACAGTAGAGAACTTCATCTGTGACGACCAGTGAAGCTAAATACCCTTGTCTAAAGATTTCTGTATTTAGCGTGTAACTACTTTATAACCACTCATTATAACCTATTATTGACAATGTACAGTGTGTGTTTATGTTTTAGATGTATTAAGTTCAAAATTCCATGAAAGTTTGTGTGTGTGAATGCATGTTAGTTATATTATCTAAATAATATATGATTATGCATGGAAGTAAAAATATAGTGCATGAACATGGAAAACATTTAGAACTGCTTTTTGTTCTTTATAATTATTTACAAAACCATGACGTGACCTTAATTCAGTTTGCTTTGTTTTTGCTGTTGTTGTGTGAAGTATGAGGATTTTTTTTTCTAAATACTTGGTATAGGTCTTCTTTTATTTATTGGGCTAGTTGGAGGACCATGTTCACCGTGGTGTACTCTTATTAATGCGTTAAATACATTACAGATAAAAATATCATTTCCATCATTTTACTGCAGAGCTTAAGTTAATTATAGTTCTTGTTTTACTAAAATAATCATCCCATTGGTGTTTCAATAGGTCTTAGTTTCGACATATACTGCGATTTTATTTTTAGGAACTATGTTATATTAGGAAGTAGAACTGGTATTCTTATTTGAATGCTGTAGCTCAAAGCAATACATATTTAACTTGAAAGTTTGACGTTAATTTTTCAATGCTTTGTCATTTATCAATATTTTGTGTAGCTGGAAAGATGCCCTTTCCCCAGCCATTTCAATAGTTCATCATATCTGACTATTGCTTTGCCTATCCTGGATATCCGTTTGATGTTATCACTGTAGACATTTCCCTTCTTTACCTATCAAGCTGTCACGTGGTCATGTAAAAACTTTCTGTTTTCCGTAATGGAAGTTGCTTCAGCCTTGTGGATGATGATAAAGAAACCAATAATGCAGTCATATATTTTTATGGTGCTGTTAACTTGGTCTTCAGAAAGAAAAAAATGATACAAATTGATTGCTGGGATTAAGTATAGACTTGTTTCGTCTGTGAGAGAATAATTCATAAGGTTGACACAATATCCATATATATCACAATAGAAAGAGGGAATGAGAATTGCATATATAATAATCACAACTGACAATCTTTCATGAAATACATGTTTCTTTCTTCTGGGAAAATATGGTAGCTTTATGATTCTACTTATGAATGATAATGGGTGTGTTGGGAAATATGAATATTGGAGTTTGAGCTGAATTTTAGAAGGGATTATGGTCACTCATGTTAGAGCATAACCAGTGCTCTCTAATACTTTCCTGTCATGTAAGTCACACTTAAAATATGCCCTTTTAACATTATTGCCCCTTAGTATATCAGTATACACTAAAAATCTAATTGTTAAAAATTAACCCATACTAATATTATAATAGATCTTTGATTATATCTTCCTATTAATCGTCTTTCTCACTCAAAGAATATATTAATGAATTTATCCTTTTATGATTTTTCATCATGTTTTGCAATGATTAATAAGTCAGTTTGAAACTACTGCTTAGAATCATTATCAAGAATATAGTTATCTCTGTTTGATTTTCAGCAATTTTATGATTAATTCAGCATTATAGTTTCAGTTTCTAATTTAACATTTTACATGTAATAGATGTTGTTTCCATATCTTATGCAACTAATTACATATTATTACAGTGGTTTTTTTTTATTTTGCTTATATTGTTGTAGTGACTGATTCATGACATTTGTCAGTTTTTAAACATATTCCAAGTGCACATGCTCGGGACTGGATTAAGATTAGACAAATCCCATTGCCATTTATTGAATTTGAAACACCCTGGTGTTATCTGGCAGGTATTCTAAATTAAGTGAATCAATGTTTTTTAACATTTTAACACTAACAATGATTATATATATATATATATATATATATATATATATATATATATATATATATATATATATATATATATATATATATATATATATATATATATATATATATATCTTGCCTTTTCTCAATCTAGTCCTGAACATCACCACAACTAAATGAAGCCTAAGGCCATTTGAAAATATAAGGACTTTTTTTTATCTTTATATATATATTCTCTATGTTTTCATTTTGCTAACTTGCGTGCCTTGTCTACCTCAGAAAGCAACTAATCTATAACAGTTCCTTTGCTCCTTCTTTTCTAGTCCTTAGGCTTCATATACAATTTTACAGAAATGAATATGAATGTATTTTCCGTGGAGGAATGAATGCAAGTTCCCTTGTTATTGATAAGTTTCAGAATATTTGGTTACATTCTAATATTAACTTTCTAATAAAACAGTAGTGTTGTCTCTGCAGCTTAGTTCATATTGTTTACAAAGTATCCGTCTGTCATAGAGAAAATATTGCGAAATTTTAAATTCCACAATAGTGTCTGGAATCTTTGAAGAAAAGTATTTTACATTATAAACACACTCATAATACCATGTAGTGTATAATGATTTCTTTTCCCAACCTTGCCAGATTGCATAAGTTGTGCAATCTTCTTATCCCTCTTGTTAGTCTCCATGTACTCTGTCAAATTAGCTACAGACATTAATTTCCCTGCAGTTAGAGTGGGCATGTAAAGTATTTAAAAATTGCTTTAATACCAGTAAAGGCAATAGACTGGGACACAATAAAATTTTACTTCCTTTTAATTTCTTTGAAGCTCCTCGTACATTATTATTAATTTTATATTGGAGATGGACATTGCTGATACAGCAGTTCTGTGCTATATTTATGGCATAGTTATTTATGAAATTTATTGTTTCTTAGAGAAAGTGGTTTAATATATTTTTGTCAGAGTTAAGTAAAGAAGTTTATTAGGCTCATCTAGAGTTACCTATTATAAATTATTGGGAACACACTATAGTATTGGGATATTGTGCTATGCATGAGAACATAAAATAAAAGTGTGTGTGTGTTTTATGAGTATGAGACTCCACATGCATGTATACATGGTGTGTATAAAAATATAGTGTTGGGGTGTGGTGCATGTGTGAATTAGCCACTGACAGTATCCTATTCCTCCACTAGCAGCCCTCCTCCTCCTCATCCAAGAGCCCGTATGATGACGACACAGACTGGCAGTCGGTAAGTTTTCTCTCATCTGTCCCTTTCTTTTTCCATGTTTTAATATAAAAGTTATTGCCCCATTCTCTATTTTATGTCACTGCGTATTGTTTGTATATACAAGTTTTTATTGCTTTTGCTTGATTGCATATAGGACTGTAGTATTTGGCTTTGCCCTGATGTGTAATTTTAAAAGACATGTACAGTGTTGCTATAAATCTTCATATATATTGTATTTTCATGCTCTTCTCAATTTTGCATATACTGTTTTCTTTGCTTACGGTTATGCATTTGCCTGAATTTTCGTATTATTTTTCATAATTTGGGTGCTATATGCTCAATAGATCACTTCGTATTCTATGAATATTAGGTATTTGGTCAGTGATTTTTATTCTACTCACCAAGTTTCCAGGACCCTTGAAAAATTCCCTTTTACATTATTTTTTTTATAATCTAGTCTATTCACCTAAGCAAATATATGTTTTTGATTTTTTGCTTTACTTGGTATAGTACTATATTATATACATAGAATATTGTAATATTATATTTTTAAAGTTATGAATAACAAATAAAAATGTTAACTTTATATATATATATATATATATATATATATATATATATATATATATATATATATATATATATATATATATATATATATATATATATATATATATATATATATATATATATATATATATATATATATATATATATATATATATATATATATAAACAACCACTCAGCCCTCGAATCAACGGACTTTGGATATAATAGACAATATATGGAGCAGGATATTTAGTATTTTTTGTGGCACCATTGGGCTAGAGCCACTGCTTCAAGAGAGAAAGGAAAGAGATTAAAAGCACTTTTGGCTACAATCAACTCAAAGTATCACAGTAATAAAAATTATAATAATAATAATAACAATAATGTATGTGTATGAGAGAGAGAGAGAGGGTAATGTTTGCTTAGTGTCTCACATCAATAATAATAATAATAATAATAATAGTAATAATAATAA
This sequence comes from Halocaridina rubra, assembly GCA_037179515.1. Lineage (NCBI taxonomy): Eukaryota > Metazoa > Arthropoda > Malacostraca > Decapoda > Atyidae > Halocaridina > Halocaridina rubra. Next base: position 38,117 of record JAXCGZ010000447.1, on the reverse strand, counting down.
TAATAATAATAATAATAATATTAATAATAACTAATAATAATGCATTCATTCATAGCAAGGCAGTTAGCTTTGAGGTTGGCTTCTTTCTTAGACCTTCAGTGATGTAGTTGGTAGCGCCTTGGCAGAGTAATTATGTCTTAGGTTCGATTTCCGGTTAGGGGTAAAATATGATTCATGTTTTCTTATATGTTAATGTTTTTATTTGATTATTACTGATGCCTATATAGATTGTATCTATCTATCTACCTTGGCTGTCTCCCCCAATAGGGGGGTAGCCAACATCAAAAAAGAAACAATAAGGGGATTACTTTGCTTTGTGGGCAATGACGAGGGAGCTAGCGACCATTCAGATGGCACTGCTGGAGTGCCACAGCCCATCCTCCTGGCTCTTCCACAACCTGCGTCGCTTCATAAATGCCAATTCCCCTACTGCCCCTACCACAGGGCTACCTCTGCAAGATGCAGCCCCGTGGTAACAGCATATGCCCATCAGAGCTGCGTCACAATCGCTCGCCACTCATTCCTATTCCTAGCACGCTCAATTGCTTCCCTCACATCCATCCTCCTATCATTCAGGGCTCACCTTACTCCATCCATCCACCCAAACCTAGGCCTCCCTCTAGTATTTCTCCCATCAACTATTGCATTCATCACCTTTTTCAGCAGCCTATCATCATCCATCCTTTCCACATGGCCAAACCATCTCAGAACATTCATATCTACTCTGGCTTCAAGTTCTCTCCTCACACCCGTTCTTGCTCTCACCACTTCATTCCTAACCCTATCCAACCGAGATACACCAATCATACTCGTCAGGCATTTCATCTCAAACACATTTAGTTGCCTTCTCTCACTTACTTTCATACCCCGTAACTCTGTTCCATACGTCACAGTTGGCACAACCACTTTCTCATACAAAACTTTCTCAACATTCATTTTCAACCCTCAATTTTTCATCACTCCTTTCAACGCACCCAACACTTTACATCCTTCATTCACTCTTTGACAAACATCTGCTTCCACTCCACCATTTGCAGCTATAACCGAGCCTAACTACTTTAGCTGATCAACTTCCTCAAGTGTCTCTCCATTCAACATAACATTCAATCCAGACCCTTCCTCATCTCTTGTACACCTCTTAACATTACTCTTTCCCTCATTCACTCGCAACTTCCTTCTCTCACACACTATTCCAAATTCTGACACTAACTGACACAGCTTTTCCTCTGAATCTGCCACCACCACAGTATCATTTGCAAAGAGCAACTGATTCAGTCCCACTCTTTATCATCCCCATCTACCATTCTCAAACCTCGACCACGCACTCGCACATTCACCTCTTCTACGACTCCATCAATATACAAATTGAACAGCCGTGGTGACTTCACATATCCCTATTTCAGTCCCACACTCACTGTAAACTACTCACTCACTTCATTCCCTACCCTAACACAAGCTCTACTGCCCTCATACAAGGTGTTCACTGCATGCAACAGTGAAAACGAAGCCACGAGTAAGGTTGGAAAAAGCTGTAATATGAACAAAAAGGTATTCAGAAAGAATGCATTCATTCCTAGCAAGGTAGTTAGCTTTGAGGTTGGCTTCATTCTTGGACCTTCAGTGGTATAGTTGGTAGCAAATTGGCAGAGTAATCATGTGTTAGGTTTAAGTCTCGGTTAGGTGTAAAATATGATTCATTTTTTCACATATTATGTATTTATTTGAATATCCAATATATATATATATATATATATATATATATATATATATATATATATATATATATATATATATATATATATATATATATATATATATATATATATATATATATATATATATATATATAAGCTATAAGGTTGGAGTCCTTTTAACCTTCTGTGGTGTAGTGGTAGCGCCTTGACTTAGTAATCATAAGTCCTAGGTTCGAGTCCCGGTCAGGGTAAATAATTATATATATATATATATATATATATATATATATATATATATATATATATATATATATATATATATATATATATATATATATATATAAATATATATATATATATATATATATATATATATATATATATATATATATATATATATATATATATATATATATATATATATATATATATATATATATATATATATATATAGTATATATATATATATATATATATATATATATATATATATATATATATATATATATATATATATATATATATATATATATATATATATATATATATATATATATATATATATATATATATATATATATATATATATATATATATATATATATATATATATATATATATATATATATATATATAATATATATATATATATATATAATATATATATATATATATATATATATATATATATATATATATATATATATATATATATATATATATATATATATATATATATATATATATATATATATACAGTGTTGCCTCACTTATCGCGGTTGTTCGGTTCCGGGACCCGGCGCGAACCAGGAAGTCCGCAAAGTAGGATCCGCCTATATGTACATAGATATTTTAATATATTTTTACGTTTACACTGTATAAACCCTCCCTGCACTGTTAAAAAACACCCTTTACATTATATATAACAGCAAGCAACGTAAATTTTTATGAAAGTGATAGATAAAATTACAGTGAATGAAGTGATAATGATGTGACATATATACTCATTTACAATTATTTTTTCGTTTACGTACTGTATAAACCCTCCCTGCACTGTTAAAAGAACACCCTTTACATTATAAATAACAGCAAGCAACGTAAATTTTTATGAAAGTGATAGATAAAATTACGGTGAATGAGGTGATAATGACGTGACATACATACTCATTTACAATTATTTTTTCGTTTACGTACTGTATAAACCCTCCCTGCACTGTTAAAAAAAAACACCCTTTGCATTATAAATAACAGCAAGCAACGTAAATTTTTATGAAAGTGATAGATAAAATTACGGTGAATGAGGTTATAATGACGTGACATACATACTCATTTACAATTATTTTTTCGTTTACGTACTGTATAAACCCTCCCTGCACTGTTCAAAAAAGACCCTTTACATTATAAATAACAGCAAGCAACGTAAATTTTTATGAAAGTGATAGATAAAATTACGGTGAATGAGGTGATAATGACGTGACATACATACTCATTTACATTTATTTTTTCGTTTACGTACTGTATAAACCCTCCCTGCACTGTTAAAAAAAGACCCTTTACATTATAAATAACAGCAAGCAACGTAAATTTTTATGAAAGTAATAGATAAAATTACGATGAATGAGGTGATGATGACGTGACACACTCATTTACAATTATTTTTTCGTTTACGAACTGAATAAACCCTCCCTGCACTGTTAAAAAAACACCCTTTACATTATAAATAACAGCACGCAACGTAAATTTCAATAAAAAAATGAAAATACTGAATTTTTTTTTTTTTTCAATATTTTAATATTTTTGCGTATACCCATAAAATAAAATAATAATTTATCCAAAATAAAACCGCGATAGAGTGAGAACGCGAACCAAGAAGCGCAATTATATATATATATATATATATATATATATATATATATATATATATATATATATATATATATATATATATATATATATATATTATATATATATATATATATATATATATATATATATATATATATATTATATATATATATATATATATATATATATATATATATATATATATATATATATATATATATATATATATATATATATATATATAATATATATATATATATATATATATATATATATATATATATATATATATATATATATATATATATATATATATATATATATGTACCTTGCTCGCTTTCTCCATATTTTTTTGACCGCGAAATTTTAATAACGCCCCTAAAAAATAATTGTATAAAAATACGAAATTTGCGAATAACGCCCATACAAAAAAATTCTAAAAAACATTTTTCATTTCAGTAAAAAATCGACCGCTTCGGAGTCACTTTTCCACCATCCTCCTCCTCTTCTACCGCTTAATGCAATCGGATATTATAAAGAAAATTCGAAAAAAAGCATTAATAACAAACTGCAAACATATTTTCAATATAATATCGTCAGGGAAATAGCGTGCGAGTGTGCATCAGCTGATACAGAAGTGGCAAAACGTTTGCCGATAGAGGTTCGTTCTCCCGCATCCTCCTCCTCTTCTACTGCTTAATGCAATCGAATATTATGAAGAAAATTAAAAAAAAGCATTAAGAACAAACAGCAAACAAATTTTCTATATAATATCGTTAGAGAAATAGCGTGCGAGGGTGCATCAGTTGATACGGAAGTGTGCCCAAACATTTGCCCGTAGAGGTTCGTTCTCCCGCATCCTCCTCCTCTTCTAACGCTTATTGCGATCGAATATTTTGAAGAAAATTGAAAAAAAGCATTAAGAACAAACAGGAAACAAACTTTTGATATAATATCGTCAGGGAAATAGTGTGTAGAGAATATATATATTTCATTTAAATTTCTCCAAAATACGTTTTCTTTGTAACGAATTGTATAGTTTTCTTTTTCTCTCAGCTGACTTTGTTTACATCTAGTTTTCGTGCAGCACGAAAGAAGATAGAATAATGTTTAGAACCAAGGAGTATTAATATGTAATATATACTATAATCTTGAAAATTTAGATAAACCCCAAATAGAGTGAGTAAATATATATTTTATGAGTAAGATATTGTGCCTGAATAGTGATAAGCATCAGCTGATACGGAAGCGGCAATACATTTGCCGATAAAGGTTCGTTCTCCTGCATCCTCCTCCTCTTCTACCAATTAATGCGATTAGATATTATGAAAATAATGGGAAAAAAAGCATTAAGTACAAACAGCATACAAACATTCGATATAATATTGTCAGGGAAATAGCATGCGAGGGTGCATCAGTTAATACGTAGGTGGCAAAACATTTGCATCCTCGTGCTCACCGCCATTATCGCGATTCACCTCTCGCGAATTCACTGTATCGCGATTATTTTTTTGGCAAAAATATTTATTTATTTATTTATTTTTTTAAAAGATTATTGTGACACCAGAAAGGGCCAAAAAATGATAAAATAAAACAGCCTTTGTCAGGGTGTAAAGAGAAACAGAGATGGAGAGTGTAATGTCCTGTCAGATGTGAAGGGATTATAAAAGATGTGTAATGAATCTCCAGCTCTCTGCTGGGTTTTAATATACCTCTGCATTACTTTCATGATGTCTTTTCCAATAATTCTCCTTGGATCTTATTATTATTATTATTATTATTATTATTATTATTATTATTATTATTATTATTATTGGCAACAATAATTTTCCTTTGATGATGATTGTGGAGATTATTATCATTATTATTATTATTATTATTATTATTATTATTATTATTATTATTTTATTATTATTATTAATATTATTATTATTATTATTATTATTATTATTAAAGGCTCATCATTTTTTTGTTCATCTGTTGGTTTATTTACTTTAATAACTGGTTACAGTGCCCCTCCCTAGTTGGCTGGGACAAAGAGAGTGTGGGGAGTTGGGTAGAATAGAATGTTGGAGAGAGAGGAGAGAGAGAGAGAGAGAGAGAGAGAGAGAGAGAGAGAGAGAGAGAGAGAGAGAGAGAGAGAGAGAGAGAGAGAGAGAGATCTTTAATTAACTCTTGTTAATTCAACCAAAACTACATTATTTATTGTAAAAATAATGGTTTAATTACAAATTCGTAATAGTAATGATATTAATAATAATAATAATAATAATAATAATAATAATAATAATAATAATAATAATAATAATAATCTCCACAATCATCATCAAAGGAAAATTATTGTTAATAATAATAATAATAATAATAATAATAATAATAATAATATCTAAGGAGAATTTTTGGAATAGACATCATGAGAGTAATGCAGAGGTATATTAAAACCCAGCAGAGAGCTGGATATTCATTACACATCTTTTATAATCCCTTCACATCTGACAGGTCATTACACTCTCCATCTGTTTATCTTTACAGCCTGATAAAGGCTGTATTATTTTATAATTATTTGGTCCATCCTGGTGTCACAATAATCTTTAAATTTTTTTTTTTTTTTTTTTAAAGGGCGTTCCTACTTCACGAAAATTTACCTATCGCAACGGGTCCCAGAACCTAACCCTCGCGATAAATAAGGGCTCACTGTATATATATATATATATATATATATATATATATATATATATATATATATATATATATATATATATATATATATATATATTGTAAAAATAATGGTTTAATTACAAATTCGTAATAGTAATGATATTAATAATAATAATAATAATAATAATAATAATAATAATAATAATAATAATAATAATCTCCACAATCATCATCAAAGGAAAATTATTGTTAATAATAATAATAATAATATCTAAGGAGAATTTTTGGAATAGACATCATGAGAGTAATGCAGAGGTATATTAAAACCCAGCAGAGAGCTGGATATTCATTACACATCTTTTATAATCCCTTCACATCTGACAGGTCATTACACTCTCCATCTGTTTATCTTTACAGCTTGATAAAGGCTGTATTATTTTATAATTATTTGGTCCATCCTGGTGTCACAATAATCTTTAAATTTTTTTTTTTTTTTTTTAAAGGGCGTTCCTACTTCACGAAAATTTACCTATCGCAACGGGTCCCAGAACCTAACCCTCGCGATAAATAAGGGATCACTGTATGTATATATATATATATATATATATATATATATATATATATATATATATATATATATATATATATAATATATATATATATATATATATATATATATATATTTTTAGTTAGTTAGTTATCATGTGATGGTGCAGCTTTTGTTGATCATTGGTATCTGCTTTAGTGGTTAAAATTAAAAGAGCAGTTCAAGTGTTGCTAAAATATTCTTTGTCATTGAACTTTCAGCTCTTTGACTCTATCTTTACTCTCCACCTTTTCTTCCAGCAAGCTGTTAGAGGGGAAAAAGTTCTTTGATTAATAGTAGCTATTAATTTATGTAAAGAATATTCTGGTATTAGATTATAATATATTTTTGGAATGTATTGCTAATTGCACTGATATGTAATGCACATAACTTATCTCTGCTTTGGAAAAGTATGTTTCTTTTGTAGGTGATGTGTATTGGTAACAGGAACAGACTGTGGAGTTAATGAGCAGCACTAAATTTAAAAACTTAAAGCAATATTTGGTATATAATTCCTTTTTATGCTTTGATACTCTAAAATTAAATCAGATTTGTATAGCTTTTCTATTCAGATGCTTTGCAAAAAAAAAAAAAATCATGAAAATTAATTATGTTACAGTTCAGACCAGATATATCAGAGTACTATTTACAGCATTTTTTTTCTAAGCATAGGAAATGTATGCAGTTTTCATTCAATTTTCAATATTCTTCAATGCTACAGATCAGCTTATTATGAATCTTATTATGAGCTCTTAAGATACCTAGGATTGGTAAAAAGGAAAAGTACCACACTACAGTACTCTCTACCTAGCACCAACATGAAAGGAATGGTTAGTGGAAGATTAGACCAGTCATCCTTCCTTTAAATTCCTCCATTTTGTTATAAACAGCTGTTAGAAGAGATGAAAATGTAGAGGGTATGACCAATAAACAACTGTTAGAAGAGATGAGAATGTAGAGGGTGTGGCCATTTAAACAATTGTTAAAAGAGATGAGAATGTAGAGGGTATTACCAACCTACTTGTGACCTTAGTTCTTGAGTGTCACTCTTGGACACCCTGCTAGTTTGTGTGGGACATAGTCATTGTGCAACTTCCTCTTAGGAATAATGCTTCATGTATAAAGAATGATAGTGGGGAGTATAGATCATTGTAATAAATATTTAATAGTGTTCTGAGTATGATAAAATCAGCAAATGTGTGCTGCTTAATGTGGAATTTAAATTTTTATTAATACTTTCAAGATCTTTGGCACATTTTTACTTCGTCATTAATGTTTATATTTATGCCTAGCATTTATAAGGAAATATGTGTTCTTTCATAGCAAAGTATTTTTTTCATTAGTCATTAAGTTTCATTGAAAGTCCAGATAATTATAATAATTTTTGTTTCTTCAGAGCTTTGCATTTTTATATTGCCCTGACTTAATGTTATTGCATTGTAATTTAATATCTAGTATATTTATTGTTTTGGTGTTTATAAAAGTTAGTATTTTGTTACTTTTGTCTACTTTTTACCATTGCATTTGTGAGTACTCTTTTCTTACATGTATGTTACCGTTTATAATGTTAATGTGAATATCTTCTACCTAAGCTCTCTTGTTATATCAGATCTTCGTATTTTTGCATTTGCTTTGGAAATATACATTTTCCTTACCTTTTCTTCCCTTGGATATCTGTCAAATTGAAATGGTTCTTAGAAAAGTTTTAAGCAGAAAAATATTGCTTTAGTATTATATAAAGTTTAATAGTTTACAGAGTTCAAGAGGAGATAAAGCTATGCACAATGCTTAATATAGTATTCAAGGAGAGGTCTTACTGACAGACATTTGAAAATTTTATTTTTTACAGTAAGATATGGTTGTTGTTCCAAAAATAATACATAAATACATGTACTATATATACTTGTAGATTGCAACTATGAAGGTTATATAACTGCTAGAGAGTGTACATTAAATATTTACGGAGCCAGTTAGTACTGTATAGTGAGATATACTTTACGGTGACAAAGTATCCCACAGACACCAATAGGGCGGTACAGCTTCTGCAAGAGAATTAAGGTAATAGGGTTTCAGTATGTACTTCTTGCCTGTTCAACAGTTGTTTTATGGCAAGAATTAAAATTTTCTTTCAATATCTTCCTCTAACAAACAGGATCTTTAAGTGTAAATTTATTTTTTCCCCACCACCAGGGATATCCTTTCTGGTAACTCCTGCGACATGCAGGGAATATGGTGGTGGGGTTTATTCTTCCCCAATACCAGGGATAATGTTGTGCAGCGATGATTAGAATAATATGGACACTACTAGTAAAAAGGATAAAAATGGCAAGTTTATCAGGTGTTGGGTCAGAGATACAAGAAGTTGATATAGAAATGAAAGGGAGCCGATATTTATTTTGAATGAGCCATTACTTTTAAGAAGGTGAATAGCTTGCAAGGGATAAGATAATTGATTCTAAGTGATAATAGTGCATGTTTTAGTTTGACATACTACTATCTCATTGCCTATGTAAAGTCCTACTAAGCGGCATAGCTAAAGCCAAATCTCAAAGACATTAGGTTGACCATAGTCAGCCATGGGCTTGGTATTGCTTACAATGTGCAGTGTGTAGAATGCACAAGAATATGCAAATAAATATCATTAGTATACATGCAATAGTGTAAGATTTTTCTATTCTTTTTAATTATGATTCCTACTGATGTATTAGACTGCAGAATGAAGCATATAAAATAAAAGTGATTGTGTGTCATATGGAGCATGATTTGATATTCTTTTTAGCATATGAGTATATTAATTTAAACAGATAATCCAGTAAAATGGTTGCTTCTGCAGAACTCCTTTAATACATTTGGTTTTCATAACGAACATATTGAAATGAAAAGCATATATTATTGACTTGGATTACATGATCTTAATCTGTCTCTAGATGTAAATCTTTGTAAATTTGCTCTCACTTGTCCCTCTGTTTACTTTGTTGATTACTATAATTTGCATAGTTTTACTGTAGGAACACTTTATTGGTACATATGTAATTATTGTAAATGTCCTTTTGATCTAATACTGTTAAGCATTCCTTATGATATGGAGTATTATTGATATAGCATAATGTAGTACGATCAATGAAAACTAGCGTAACCTTCTCATATTATTTGATAAGCAAGTGAAGTGGCAGAGCCTTCTCACATAACTAAACCACTGGAGTGCATGTGAGATATCAGTGACCATGACCAATGTTATCCAGGGGTGAAGACTACCAGAGTTGGATATGTTGGATATTAAGGCTGTTGTTAAACTTTCTGGCTCAACCTTGGCAATGGAATCGACTCCAGTGTTGGACACTTTTAGGCTTTTGATCTTCCACAAATGGCATAGTTTGGTGTGGCTCTTGGTATCACATCTACCTCTATAGTGGACTATTCCTCATGTCTTGGTTGGTGAAGGAAGTGCTTCCGAGTTGCATTCACTTGTTGGACAAGAACCTAAATATGCTCCAAATGCAGTCAGACTGAACCAGTAGGTAATAATTCGTCTTAATTTCTCCATCAGCCTGAGGAGCATATTTTGGTACTATGGAAATCCACATTTAGAAAGAGAGCTATGTTAAACTAAACACAAATTGACCAGTAGGGCTTAATTATGATAAAATTGGAATATGGAATGACGATTAGACATCTGGATCTGCTACAAGTTACTAGGATTGGACATTTGGAAGTATGATATTATCATCCATTCAGTGTGAGAGTCAAGAGTTATATTTTGTAAAATGTTTTTGTGGAGACAGCTTCATAATATAGAGGAAGGCTAAATGAATTTACTGTTTTATAAGGAAATGTGCCTCTATAAATTTAAGTTTTGAGCTACTATCCTCGTCCCATTTTCTTCTCTTCCCCCAAGTGTAGTTATAGATATGGTTCCATATTCTTTGTGTTGCTTTATTCATACCACTCTCCAACACGTTAAGTGTAACAAATATTACCATTCCCGTAATGTCTGTCTTAGTCTTTTGTGTTGCTCTGAACATGGCCAAGCCCATGAGAAGGAGGACTTGTCCAGCATATAAGGAGGCAATAGTGCTAGGTGAAATGGCACGCATGAATAAGCTTTCCTCTTTGGCTGTCTTGTGGGCTGCTTAAAAGAGAGGCCCTTTAGAAGCTGCATTTCTTACATTGGCCTTCACAGCAGCTGTATCCTGTAACAATATGACACCTATAATCAGGGTGGCTGTGGAGACTCAGACTAATACTCTTCTCAAATAACTTAGCAGTATTTGCATGCAACATTGTTTTTGTCCCAGCTCATGCTGAGTCAGTGACAAAAATGAACAGGGTAAAAGGGCTCTTGTTAGCCTTTCCATTTGCTGTTGGGGACCAAACAACGTTAACTTGGCCTGTTCATGACCAGTGTCAGCCAGTTGACAACTTCATTCCCCCAGCAACAGTTTAAGAAGAAAAATAATTACATTTGTGCCTCTTTCCCACCCAGTGGCCTGGGTTACATCAGTGCCAGTACAATAGAAAACTGAAAAAACTGGTGTCCCCTCATTCCCTTCTCTGGTTTATATGTTTGATTGTGCTCTTACATGTTTAAGCCCATCCAGAGCTGCCGGTATGGTTGTAAAGGCAATAAATGTCTCCCCAGTTCTCCTCCCCATAGTATCTGTTGATAAATAAGAGCTGACATCATTGATCTCACTCATTTTTTTCTATTTTCCTGTGAAATGTCAGTGGTCTTCACCAAAATCTTGAGGAATTCCAAAAGCACTTAGTTGATGTTTGCCCCTCTTTTGTAAGTGTGACTAAAGCATTGCTGCCTCCAGCATTGTCCTTGTCTTTTCCAGTATACTCAGTGTACCATCAGGATAGAAATGATTTAGTGGGAGGTAGTTTGATAAATTAGTCTAGCTAGATATGACTGCACAGCTCTGTATTCTCTCAGCTTATTGTAATGACACCTTGAATTTCTTGACGTTACTAGTTCCTTTTCAAGAGGTCCACTTCAAATTCTTCTCTTTTGCAACCCTAGGGGCTCTTATGATTCTTAGGAATTGGACCATTTCTCTTCTAAGCTAATTGGTTAATTGATTTTAAGTGGAGATTTTAATGCCTGTCATAGGCTTTGGAATTCTGGGGCATCATACACTGCTGGCAATGTTCATTTTAACTTTCTAACTTCTCATTCTCTTTCTCTGTCAACCACCCATGACCTTCCTACACTTTTTAATGATCTATCTGGTAGATCTACTATAAATGTATTGCAAGTAATGGTTTACTCCAGCACTGTACTATCTTTCATGGGCTGGACCTTGGTAGTACCAAACATTTCCTTACTTCCATCACATTGTTAGTGTCTTCGGTATGGTAGCCCATAATATACCGTGGTAGGTTGTATCTTGAAGACTCACTTTAGCCTGCATATTAGTACAGCATTGTACTCCTTGGTGGAACAAGCATTGCTCCTTATCTCGGACCCAGATTACACCACCATTATAGTGTTTTAAATCTTTCTGCATGCAAGAGAGCAGTTGTAAATACTAAGATGATAATACGTTCTGCAAAGAGTGCTTCTGGACCTTCTGTTGTGCTCAATTGTCAGCTTAGGAGGTCTTATAGAGTGTTCATAGAAGAGTCTCATCTGCTTCATATCCTTTTTATGATGTGAGTGGCCTGTCTCTGTCTCCTTACAAGAGGCTGCTTTCATGACAAAGATTTTGGGAATATCTTAGGTCGATGTATTGTTCTCCCTTGTGAAGGGGCGTTATGCCACGTGATCTTCTAGGCACTTATCGATTAACGAGGTTTTTATAGTGTCCCTTTCACATATGATGAATTATAAAATGTCTTCTGTACCCTACCCAAGGGTAAGGCCACTGGTGTAGATGAGGTGCCCCATAAATTTTTAAACCACTTACTCCCGTATTATCTTGGTTTTCTCCCAAATTATCTAAATGTCTGTTGAATTAATGGACTTCTACTCTGTTCTCAAAGCATGCCCTCATGTTTTTGGTACTGATTTGTTAACTGGCCCATATAAGTACAGTTCTACTTTCCTTCTTTCTTTTATAGGAAAAGTATTGAGAATTAGTACTCCAGCATTTGCACTGATTTCCCTAGGAGCATTTTCTATTGCCTCCTTCTCAGTAGGCTCTTACAAGCATCATGCTGCGGTTGATCACTTAATAACATTGGAACATGCTATCTAGTGTGCTCTAAAGAGAGGGAAAGCTCATTAAATTTTTTGTATATCATGACTTCTTATGACCTTGTATCTCATGATGGTTTTTGTCAAACTTGCTTGCTTTCGTATCAAAAGAATGATGTTATACTGGGTGAGATCCTTTTTTGCAAGATAGAAAATATCATAGTTCCTTGTTATTTGTTCTCAAAGAGCCCTTTCCTATTTTATTGGGTGTGTCACATGGAGCGATCCTCAGCCTCCTTCTCTCAATTGCCTTGGATGATGTGCCTCTAGTTGAAGGGGTTCGTTGTTCAATATTTGCTGATGTTTATTTCTTTGCTGTAGCAGATACTGTGGAAATAGCAGCTACATGCATGCAGAAGGCTATTGATTCCTTCAGTACTTTACTAGGCAATATGTAGTACGACCACTGTCATTGTTCCTGGGTACAGGGGTTCCCCGATTTATGTCAGGGTTTCATTCCTGACCGCTGCCATCACCTGGATTTTGTCGTAAGTCGGAAATCACCTAGATTCAAACCTGGTTCCCCACCAATATTAAATATATATACAAAAAACATAGAAAAATAATCAAAGTTCTTAATCTAAGACATAGAAATAGTAAAACTACACTATGCAGTATTGCTGACCTTTACTTGTGTACTCTAAGGCATAAAAATATTAAAGTATTTTACTGTACAGTATACAGTATTTCTTACCTTTACTCTTGTGGTCGGCCTGCACACTGGAAGGGGTGTTGCAAGGAAGGGAAAAACAGACAGACTCATAAGTAGGAGGAAGCTGGAGAGGCAGGTGCTGAAGAGACTGGGGCAGGTGAATCTGGAGATGCAAAAGAACCTGCAGCAGATACTGGGGCACAGTAACCTCCCCTCATTATATATTTCTGCTAACACACTGGGAAACTTTGTTGCTTTCTTTTAACCACTAGCAGCTTCACCTTGCAACCTTAGGTTATGTAAATTAGCACGGCTCTTAAAACAATTAAGCCATCCCCTACTGTCCGCAAGCTCTTCACTTTCACCATCCCCCTTTTCTCTTCATGGCATTGAACAATCTTTTAGCCTTTTCCTTTATCAACATGAGGCTCACTGGGATACACCATCAATGCTGGTCATCAAGCTAAAGCACTATCATCTCAGTCTTAAGGTGACTACACTGCTTAGTCATCACAGTGGACATTATAGGAGTAGAACGTCTCACATGTTCCATTGTGCGATCTGTATCCTTAATGATTGTCGCCACAGTCATACGGGCTAGTCCCAGTGCACGGCCAACGTTCGGAGAACTCTCTTCCTTTTCCGAGTGTTTTATTATTTCAGATTTAATTTCCTTGGTGATGGCCTTTCTTTGCAGCACTACTATCAGAAATATCACTGCTACGCTTGGGCGACATAGTAAGATCAATGACTTTCAAGCATGAATGAAACCAACGAGAGAGCAGATGAGCACGAGAAACAATACGATGGGTGAGATTAAACTGAGCGGTGGTTTTTCTTCCTCTTCTAATGCCGCATGATGACATATTCTTTCACAATGCTCAACAAACTGTTTCGCATAAAATTGTATTTACAGCTATGTGTTTGGTTATTTTGTAAATAAAGTCATTATAATCATATATAAAATGAATAAATAAAGCCATTAACTTTATATTTACAGATACAGCTAATTTATTAATTATTTTTGACTTCTGTCATAACTCTGAACATCGCAAAAACAAGAGCCCATGTACTACATGAATTGCATACACACTGTGCACAAGTTTTTAGTATGATATTTTGATTGATTTCTTCTCACGTGGCATCTACATATCAAAGAATTGGCTGTACAACGTCACCAGTGTCTTAATGTTTTACTTACCTCTTCAGGAGGCTCATGGGAAGAGGTAGGTAGACATTGATGATACTGTGTAAGACTTTTATCCGGAGTAAAATAGCTTATTGTCCTGTGGTTTATATCTCTACAAGTAAAACTATTGGCCTAGTCAGAAGGTATTCAAAATACTGCACTGCAGAGGATTTACAGAGCTCTTTATTGTATTCCAGTGCTCTTTTTCCTCTGTGAATGTACGGTTTCTTCTATCAAGGCTTATATTGATCTGCGTATTTTCTGATATTTCTATTGGGTTTTTTGCACTTCTAGGTCAAAGCCCATCCAAACAGAAATTTTAGCAGATAAGGAGAGGATCCTAGTTCTATCTTGGTTGCCTGCTTCCAGGAAACATCAATCACTCATGAGAACGGAGAACATTAACATTTGGTTGAGCCTCCACCAATTTTGCTTTAAATACCCCCCAGTACCCCCGTGAGTCCATATTCACAACAGTTTAAATGTGGATATTGTTATGCAAGCAAAAGAATACTCCTCTCTCAGACATACTTCATGCCCTCTTTGCAAGTTCTGTATATAGATTTTTGTCCTCTTATCGTTGATGTATCTTGAGTGAGGTCAGCAATTTTTGCCCCCTCCTGAAAATATCATGCTGTCTAGAGGTGACTTATCACTAAGTATTGGCACCTGAATTGTGTGCAATTTGGAGAACTCTACAATGATCCTTACTCCACTCTTCAAGGCCAAAATATTGTTTTCTCTTATAAAATAGCCGGCAAGCATTAGCTTGTGTTTGGGAACGTGGCTATATCATAGCATTCCAGTAAATCCCTGCCTTTGCGACATCTTTGAGAATGAGGTAGTGGACCGGTTTGCTAAGAAGACTTTGTCTCTTTTCTCAGATTCCTCGCTCAGCCCAATGGTATGTAATATATTTTAGTTCTGAAGCATGGGTTCGTATCATATTTGTCTTCATAGTGACATATTGGTCATCATCAATTATTCTTATGCAGTAACAAACATGAATGGCTATAGTGTCCAGGGCTGAACTCCAAAATGGCAGGTTAGAGGTCGACATGGCATGTCTGAGTCTGCAACAGTGTCTCTTTTGTGCTCATATGCATTCTTTATGTCTTATAACAGATCCATATTTTGGTTATTATGTCCCATTTACTCTCTTCACCATATCTTGCTCTTCCTAAGAATTTAAGACTTTTCCCTATCGTTACTACTGGGTGATGTCCCAAATAATTGGCAGTTCTGTAATAAGATTGCTTCTGCTGTATGAAATTGTTCTATCATTAGGTTGTAATTTAAATTTGTAGTATTTCACAGATATTATCTTGTCCATGGTTGCTGTACTCTGTAGTATATCCTCTCTCAGTTGGTACCTTTGAACTGACCAAGCTTCATGCCCTCCATTTGCCTAAAGAAGGAGAAACTTTAATAACTAATGAAAATATCCGACTTTGTCTTAGACTATCATTTGGATGATAAAAGAAGCCTTAATAAGGAATGAAAGCATCAAACATATTTTAAGACTGTTTTCTGGTTGATTTGGTTGATTCATTTAGTATGCTGTATATCTTTATGAAATATTCTCTTATATATGTGTTATATATAATGTTAATGTGTGATCGCAGAATATGACAAGGGTAAACAAATTATTTGTATGATCTTAAAAATAGTTGCAGATTCGGGTGTTGTAGTATACTCTTCTTGGAGTTAAGTTTATAAAAATATATTAAACAGATTACAGGATAAGAATTAATTTTTTTCATTATAATAGGGAAAGGTAATGTATTCCCCATTTCAGAATCTAGACAAATGGAAGAGTTCTCGCCGAAAGAGAAATGAGGAAGCTTTAGAAAGAGTCATAGAAATAAAGAAAAATGAACAAGAAGAGGAATTTGGTCGTATGCGACGAAAAAGTAAAACTTTTAGCGAAATGTGTGAAGAAAAGTAAGTCCTGCATATTG
Source organism: Halocaridina rubra (assembly GCA_037179515.1). Lineage (NCBI taxonomy): Eukaryota > Metazoa > Arthropoda > Malacostraca > Decapoda > Atyidae > Halocaridina > Halocaridina rubra. The sequence goes on along the minus strand of JAXCGZ010000447.1, from coordinate 21,333 downwards.
TAATGCTATTCTTTGCAATGTGTGATTGCTATGTATTTGGTACATAATATAATGATTATATATAATAATTCCATTCATTTTTTATAAGAAGTGTGTTTTATTTGCCAGAAATAAAAGGGGACGAAGATATAATCTTGTGGTCCATGATGATGATAACAATGACCTAGGTGATCTTGGATTATCTTCTGCAAAGAGCACAAGTTCCTTAAATGATGTACATGATGACAGTGATGTTAAAGACATAGATCAAGATAACAAAGATGCTAAAAGTGACGCTGGATTCTGTACTGGTTCAGATACAGGAAGTGATGGTGTGTTTGCTGAGGATAATATCAGTGATACGTCATCTGCTCTTGTAAGTTAATTTTTTGTACCAGTTCTATATATTGCACATATATACACCAAATCTTGTGCATTTTTAAAAATATTGTGGCATTTATTCAGCCGTTACAATATTTTCTTTGTTATGCATTACTCCATCTTAATATTACGTAAATACTGTTGATAAAATTAAGTCATTTAAAATAAAAATGTGGTTTTTCATTGCAGGGAGATAAGAAGGAGACGCATGATTCACTCCTGGATTCCGGTATAAACAAGGATGATGAACCTCATATTAATGGTCACTGTTCTAGTATTACAGCAGATATTCTTCAGGCTAACTCTTCAAATATTAACTGTGATGAATATACCTATGACAAAGCTATTGAAGGTTACAAACAGTATGCAGAGAACAGCGCTAAAAGACGGACGTCAAGTATTACAAGTATCAACAGCAATACGAGTTACACTAAAGATGAAGAGAGGAAGGAAGAGAAATCCTGGAATAATAATCTCTCGCAGAGCCCAAGTAAGAGCACAAATTTAGAAGAAAAACTTACTTTCTTCTCAAAAGAAATTGAGAAAGAACTTAGGAAGAGCCCAGAACCAAGAGTGATCATGAGAGAAAAATCTCCTAAAGTAGATATTGGTAAAAGAAGATCAATGTTTGAGCTAAATGAGTCAGTGGTAACTTCCAGTACAAAAGAACAAAAACAAGCCAACAGAAGATCCCTTGATATATCTGGTACCCTAAGAAACAAGGTAGCATCATTTGAGAATCTTGAGACTGAAGCACCAAGATCCAGAAGTGTTACACCTAACCGTGATAGTAGTTTGCGTAGTAAGGTAGCTTCCTTTGAAAATCTTGATTGCCAGACCAGTAAAATTCGTGGTATAACTCCTCCTCGAGACACAAAATTCCGAGAAAAACTAGCTACCTTTACTGTCAGCGAATCTGACATTCAACCTGTACAAAAAAAGAATACGCCTGAGAGGGATGTTAATTTCCACAAAAAACTAGCTTCATTTACAAGTATTGAAAATGGTGAAGACGATAGAACACGAGAGAAAAAGACAATTCCTACTGGTGATCCAATGTTGAAGAACAAGATAGCATCTTTCAAGCAGTTGGAAGAACAAATTGAAACATTAAAACCAGCTCCAATTGAAGCATCGCAGAAGAGTCAAGAAAGACCCATCAGATCAGAATGCATAGATGAACCGCAGTCTGAAGAGGTAATGCGTACTTCAGTTTCTGTGGGAAATGTAGGTCTTCGGAAACGTTCCCTATCAACAGCATTTATGGTGGTGGAATTAGAGGGTTCAGGGTTGGTTGAAGATGTTTGTATAAGACGAAATAAATCTAATGTGAATGCTGAGCAAGAATCTGCTCATTCTCAAGATGCAGCTAAGCGCTCTACAGTTTATGAAACCATAGAGAAGTGTCAAGTATATCGTGATGTTGATTCAGCTCCAATGTATTCAATATTCCAGTACCTCACCCCTGAGGTTGGTCACACCATAAAGATCAGAGCTTCTGTGTGTGACTCCTGCTTTTACTCAGTTGAAATATATAAGACTTAATATAGCTGTGTGCTTTAGGGCATAGCAAGTCTGGAGTGTCAAGATATTTAAACTTCCCTTGCCTCTCATTAATTATGACAGTAAATGAAGTCAATATTATTTTACATTATTATTATTATTTAGTATATTTTACATTTTGCGTTGCTTGCATTACAATCAATCAACTTATTTTATAAGTTGAAGTTTGAGTGCTCAGCCATTGCAAGTTTCTGTAGTATCTTAGACATTGTTATATGAATATAATTTAGAGCTGGGTACTTTGCACTCTATCCATGAACTACTATTTATTTATCATGACTTTTTATGATACGTCTACAGGATATATGTAATTCTGTAATGAGTAAAATTACTTGATTTGTAACTGTAAGTATTTTTAAGGAGGATAGGGGAGTTATGTCCTTTTTTAAGGCTGTAAATTGAGGCTGCTTTTTAATGTTTTTTGCTTTCATTAATATTTTCTTGCATGTTTCATTGCGGTGCAATATTGCTAACCATTGTTAAAATACCATAATGACTGGGAAATTTTACTTTAGTGCATGACATCATTAAATGATGTGCTTTTCTTTTCAGGATTGTACATTACTTTTTTTTTTTCTTGCCTTTGTGATGCACTTGTTTTATGATCATCTAAGACATAGCATACTATCTTTAATTGGATCTGTTGATTAGTTTTCTGTTTTGCATTGATTCAGTTACAGATTAGTTATGGTTATACAACCATTTGCCAATTATATGAAAATACTGAGATGCATGACGGTAACCAGTTAGTGTTCAAGATCTTTGCCACTTTTTATTAATTCTCAGATTTTAAGCCCTTTTTTTTTTATTAAAACACCTTTCAGTATTAATTATTTTTTTAATTTGATTAATATTTTAACTTAATAATAAGTAATAAGTTTACCCTATATTAAAAACTCGTTTATCTACCATTATCCAGGTTAATGCTCAAGTATTTGAAATTGCATCCAAGCTTGAAGAGACTCCTCTCTTGGGTTCACCTGTACTGAAAGCCCCTCTACATCCTCTCCCTATCCCTCCTCCCCAAGAGGAGGACTCTTTAGAAGCCAATAAAGCATACTCTGATGATGATATAAATGAGGTTAGTTGCACATCCATTTTCTGTATTAGGGTATGGCTAAACACGATTTCAAATTGATATGGAAATTACATTATATACTTGTAGGTGCCACCTTGGCCGGGTTGGTAGCATGCGCAACTTTGATCTGTCAGGTTGTCATTTCGAGACCCATCATGGATTGAGGTTAGAAAGGGCATTCACTCAGGGTAACAGTTTCACTTGCCAATACCAAAGTCCTTCGAAAAAAAGCAATATCCTAGCCCTTATTAAAAAATGGAGTCTGTGATTTAAAACTGGATCATGGAAATTACATTATATATTGATATGGTCTGTAAGATATATTGCTTTGAAAGGAAATACCAGTACTCAATTTAAAACTTAAATGTATAATTTCTGTCATAAGAAAAGTATTTATTGCTCTTTATTTTAAGATTAAAAGCAGAAATGACAAAAGATAAAATTAGTTGTGTACAATGTAGAGGCTTATTAGCTGGAAATCTGGAAAAAGATTGATATTATATTACATTACCAATAACTGCAAAAGATTGTGTTGAATAAAAATATTAAACTCACATTAAAGAATAAGCCCTGCAGTTATTAGAGGACATTTTTTTTAAATTTTTATTATCAGTCAGAAGCAATTATCATCTCTCTTTGAAGATGTTCACAGTGAATGTCATAAAATTAGAATATGTGGTAATCCTAACTTCCTCTTACATGTTATGAAATTTCTTGTCTTTTATAATTTGTTGTGTTGAGGATTGTGAAATGTACAATATATTAAAAACACTCCATTCTTTGTAATTAGAATCCATAATCTGACAGATCAGGTCATAAATATCAAAACTTTAAATGGAGAATGAATTGGTGTCCATTTTTAGTTGATTTTTTTAATTGTAATTTATGTCTTGATATTTTTAACAGTTAAAGTAAATAACTTTTAATACTACTACTGTAAGTACTTAGCTTGCTTTTAACCATTTATTTTACTGTGTTGCAATGAAGACACATATTTGTCGAGCAATAATTACTGCTTGGTCTCTGAATATGCTTATGATTATTGTTTAAAAAAAAACTTATCTAAATGCCGCACTGATAAGCATTTGATGAGGCTTGAGCTACACATATAAAACTGGATGTCTAATATGCTGCATGGTTTGATACCAGTAATTTGGACAAACTACTGTTCCACTTAGATTGCAATATATGATTTTAAATATAGATAGGAATTACCGTATATTCTACAGTTTGCTTGTATAATTTTTTACAGGTAATCAGTGATTATGAGCAAGTTGGTGGAGCTTATGAAGACTCGCCTGACCAACCAGAGAATATTTATGAAAATATAATGGATGAGCCTGTGTATGAGAACATTTATGAGAAGGTAAGCCTGTTTCAGGCACAGCAATTAGCATATGGAAATGATATCTTGTTGGAGATATGAATTATGCATAATTGGCTTATGTGCGCATTCCTGTTTTGCTGAAGGAAAAGATTGTACAGTGTATCTTATTGGTTTGCAGATACATATATGTCTGTATATCGGATTGGTTTGCAGATACATACATGAGTGGTCAATTAATGAAAGTTTTTTTTTAGACACTGTTTGATAACTATGAATTCATTGCCAAATTCAAAGTTTTTATAGATTTGTGATTGTCATGTGTTTTAACTCACAAGGTGAATGAAGAGGCCCCATTAGATAGAGATCTCATCAGTGAACCTCACTATCAAACCCTTGAGGAAGTTAGAGAGGAACTACATGCAAATGTTGAAGAAGCTCTAACCCCAATATCTCCAGAACCCTCTGCACCACAGTCTACATTGCCTGTTGAGTCGACTGCAAGTACTTCAGTTGTGTCTCCAGCAGTTGCTGCACCTGAGGTATGCTTGGAAATAATATCTTAGGTTTAATATCAAATGAATTATAGGAGTGTATATCGTTGTCCTTCTCTCATTAAATCTATTCATAATTTTTTTTTTTATCTCTGGAAATGCTGATTTTTAGAACAGTTTCAGCATTTTTTTAAATTGCTCTTTGCAGTTCTTCAGTAGTCTTTGCTTTAGCACAAAGTGTAAACAAATGCTTTATATGCTCTTGTCAGAAAATAGTGGATTATTTAAATTATTATTAGCAATGATCTTTAACTGATACGATTTATAACATATGAAAGATTTGCTCCTATAGTATGCTATGCTTTAAGTGGTTACAGTGCAACTTTAAGAAAAAAGGAATATATCTGTGTATATGCGTGTGTGTGTGTGTGTGTGTGCGTGTGTGTGCATGCATGCGTGTGTGTGTGTATGTGGAGTTTAAGCATTCCTTAGAAGATAAAAAAATAAAAGGTAATAATAATGAATCTCCCTATTTGATGCGCTCTCTTGATAGAGGTAACTAAGCAGAGCATCTTTCATAGCTATTTTTAGGCTGGCAAGAGAAATGCCAGTCTTGAATGAAATAGATCTGACTTAGAGCAAAGGGGGCCTTAAGTTTTTTTTTTTTTTTTTGTCACCATGAGTATCAGTTGGCAGATTTTTTTTCCTAATTTTGTATTATGTTGACCTTGTTGACGAGTGTGATGTCAAAGCAGCACAGTACATGGAAGAAAATAGAATCTGAAACTGAAAAATATCTTTAAAACTGGGAGAATGACATCTCAGTAGGCTTAACAATGATAAAAAAAACAACTAAAACAGCTTGATAAAGCTTCTCACCATTTGGAGAAATGCACAACTGCTAAAACCTGCCTTAAACACCTAAGGTGCTTATTGTTCAACAATTTATTCACTTTCTTTTTTGATTCAGGGAGAATAGCACTTCCATGCTATCTCATTGCCTACTCTGGACGGAATAGGTCTTAAAAACTATTAAAATAAAAATGAGATTAGACATTTACCCACAGTTTTGATAGCTTGAGATGCTTTCAGAATATGGATATCTTACTTATTATTATGGCTCTATTGGTCTGTAGTAACCCAAGAGAGGTTACACATTTATTTTCTTATGCAGATCAGAATGATCTCAATAACACCTGCTGTTGAAGAAGAATTATTATTGTTTTGTGATAATTTTATATTCACCTTTCAGAGCAAATGTTTAGTGTATTATTGTTGTTTAGAAACATATTGAGTTTTAATAAGATTGAAAATTTAGAGGAAAGAGAAAACATCTTGATTTAGAAGCTCGCAGTAATATTGAGTAGAGGATGATAGATGAGTTGAGAAATGATAAGTACGTGGTGATAATGTATTGAGTAATCTATGGAAGTATGAATAATTTTAGGTAATTAAAGGCTGCAGGCAAGGTTATGTTTTGCCACTCCTGCCTTATGTATTCATTGCATAATGAGAGGAGGGGCTAGTGTATTTAGCTGAGGAAGGAACAACATGAAATAGGCTGGATAAATTAGTGATCAACTATTAGCCATAATTGCATAGGTTATTGAAGGAGTCTGGCAGGAAGAAGCTTGAAGATATTGTGATATAGGGTAATGTGATGAGTGGCAGTAGATATGAATTGGTATAGAGACTTAAAAATTAATCTCTTATAGGTATTTTGTTTGATACAGAAGGCATTGGGTTATTAATATGAATAGAAAAGCAAATTATTAGAAAGACTTGCAGAGGGATCAAAGCAGCTTTCATCACGTAGCAGTACAGTAATCCCTCGCTATATCGCGGTTCACCTATCGCGGATTCACTGTATCGCGGTTTTTTTTGGGGCGAGTTTTTTTTTTCTGGTTATATGCAAAAATAATAAAATTTTAAGAAATAAAAATTTTCAGTATTTTCATTATTTTATTGAAAAAAAATTTCATTATATCATAGATAAAAAAATGTATTCCCCAGCCTAAGAATAATAAAACAGTAAGAAATAGTAAAAAAACATAAATTTGAACATGTAACTCTGCACCATAGAAAGCACGATACCGGTATCAGCATTTCGGAAGACGTAAAGGGTCGCACCTACGTGAGCTAGCATATATTAAAATTTCCAGTAGTTTCATGAGTTTATTGATAAAAAAACGTATTTCTTAGCCTAAGAATAATAAAACAGTAAAAAATAGTAAAAAACATAAATACTAATAGTATTGCACCATGTAAATTATGATACCGGTATCAGCGTTTTGGAAAACGAAAAGGGTTGCACCTGCGTGAGCTAGTATATATTGAAACTTTCATCATTTTATTGATAAAACAAGTATTTCCTAGCCTAAGAATAAAAAAACAGTAAAAATTAGTAAAAAACATAAATTTAAACATATAACTCACAGTATTGCACCATGTGAAATACTGTCCGATAGCATACAATGTATTGGCGTCTTGGAAAACGCAAAGACTCGCACCAAAGTGAGATAGTTCATGGAATGCTATTGGATGAAAGGGTGGGAGATGACGAATCACATAATTGTTTTTCTGCATGTTCTGTATCATGGGGTCTGATTGGCTTTTTGACTGAAGCTTGGTTCTCCCACCATCTTCCATTGTCTTGCCTCACTCGTTCAGTCTAACTTACGTGTGCGCCGTTCGCGTTGTGTTTATTAATATGTTGTGCTTGTGATTTATTTTCTTCACTTTTTTCAACCTCTGCAATGCCTGCCAAGCGTTCCTCATCATCTTCTAAGGCTTCTGGTAGTGAGCCTAAGCGGCAAAGGAAGATGTTAACCATAACAGATAAGGTGAAACGATTAGATATGCTGAAGAAGGAAGAAGGTATTATACTGTAAACGTAAAAATTATTGTAAAATACCTATGTACACGAGTATGTCATGTCATTACCACCTCATTCACGGTAAGTTTACCTATCACTTTCATAGAAATTTACGCTTGCATGCTGTTATTTATGAAGTAAAGGGTGGTTTGTTTACAGTACAGGGAGGGTTTATACAGTAAACGTAAAAATAAATGTAAAATACCTATATACATATAGGGTGATCCTACTTCGCGGAAATTCACCTATCGCGGTCGGTCCCGGAACCTAACCCCCGCGATAAACGAGGGATCACTGTATTTGGAATGCTGCATTCCAATCCATGTAAGAAGATATTTGATAATCCAGACATGAAATGGACCTAGAAAACTACAGACTCAAGCAGTTTTTGAGAATGACAATTCAAAGCATAACAGGATATAGGAACAGGTGAAGTGTTATGGAAAAAGAGGTTTAGAGTTTGCCATGTTAAATTGATGAAAAAGCTAGAATACTCCAAAGAATAAATATTAAAATTTCCCAAGTTAGAATTTGTCTGTTTATGATCTTGCCATAGTATTAAGTACAAGCATGCAAGGAGTGTTATGAGTTAGTACACAGTAATTTTATTTGATTATGATATTAACTAACATAATTAATCTCCATGAATGTGAAATCAGATAGTTTTGCAGTGAGAAGCAAAGAGAATTAGAGGGATACAGGAATAGGTGATATGTGTAAAAATAAGTGGTATGAAGATTGCCTTTTTTGTTTAGAATCTGCAAAATAATTAATTGATGAAAAAGCTAGATTAATGTTGGAAAAACGTGACTTGCTCTGCTAGATTTTGCTTGCAAGAGATCCTCCCATCGTGTGATGCAGTGAGTGATATGAGTTGGTATGCAATGATTTAATTTGATAATGATATCAGTTATCATCACTATAACCTTTGAAGGTGCTGAAATGGAAACAAACAAACATTTATTTCCATTTTGATGTAGAATATACTTAGACTTTGACTTGGTTTGTTCCATATTTACAGCTCATAGAAAAGTGCAGGTTTAAGCAAACCAGTCTATGTACAGACAAAGTTATGATACCTTTTTCTGGTTTTATGGCCCAGAATTCGTTTTTTCTAAAAGTTATTATTATTATTATTGTTATTATTATTATTATTATTATTATTATTATTATTATTATTATTATTATTATTATTATTTTTATTATTATTATTATAATTATTATTATTATTATGAATCTTCCATTCTCTTGTTCACTTTTAGGGTATGCAGGGTAATTACCTTATACAGTGTTGTATCTTTCTGTAAAATCTACATACTATAATCTTTATGCTCTCTTGGATTCATCTCTGTTAATTTACCATTTGTTTTATCAGCTTGAAGATGATTGTGATGGTTTGTTGGGATTTATACACAGGTGCACGATATATAGGTGGTGGTGTCCTAATGGAAATAATTTTTGTAGTTCCTAAGCATGAGTGAATGTGGTTTTTTTTCTGTTAAACATGTATGCAGTGTCACTGATATCCTTTTTTTCTCCAGTGAAGCAGTACATTTAGAGTATATGAGGTAAAAAAAATAATTTATTTTAAGCATTAGGTCTAAAGAGCATATTTTTTTACCTCATTTCATATTTTGGATACGCAGTTTATGCAGAGATATAGCATATACTGATTTTTTCATTAGGTAATTGGGTATTTTTAATATTCGCATATGTAATTTAACTCTGAGCTTATATGTTCAGTATATGGAACACATTTATCTTGATTTATGCTCTTCATATTGTTTTCATGTTCTGTGTTAAGACAGGAAAGTTAACATTGTGGTATTGTATTTAGAGCTTTATTTTTGAAGAAGATTGATATTAATGATCAAAACCACTTATTACTGATCACTGTGACTATAGTCTTCAAACCATTGCATATTGAAGATGTCTTGAAAAGGTAAATATTATAATCAATCTATGGTACTGTAACTCATTCTCCAAAATTTACCAGTTTTACTTATTATAATAGTGATAGTTGACGTTTTACAATAATATTATATGAGACCATATTTTGAAGCAGAATAATCACTTATTTATTGGCTTGTGGAGCTCTGAGCTTTCATTATCAAAACTTGAGTTTATTAACTTAAACCATAGTACAGGAGCTTCATATATTTCTTTTGAAACTTGAGAACATTTAACTAGTGCAGTACAGTACATAAATTATTAATTATACACAACCTGATACTTGAGGTGTATCAGCATACATGTTTATCAGTATAAAGCATGAATGGCTCTTGTGGCACTGTGCCAATATGGGTTACTCAGGTGCTAGACGTGACGTGGACGGACGGCCCCTCTCAGGTGGCCCCACCTTCGGAGCCTCCTCCTCCCCCTCCCCCAGATGACGAATCTGACGAAGATGTACCTTCTCATCAGCCACAGGGTCTTCCAGCTCAGGAGGAGGTGGGTGTAATTAATTCATACATACATCATTCAGTGAAAAGATTGTCTTGTCTGCCTAAATTACAATATTCCTTCTATACACATTTTTCTGCACCCTTCAGTTTTTGTAATATGAATCTTGCAGAACCACACTTAGCTTTTCATAACTGCACAAGGAAGAAATTGAATGGTATTTCTTAAGAGTTAATGAAAGCAAGATTTATAAATTGCCATAAAGCAATCATTATAAGTAATTTTTCTTCCCATTCTACTTCAACGTATATTTTTTTTTCCATTACTATGTTTTAAGTGTATGATATCAAAGTTCAGTGATTTAAGAAAGCTACGCAATTCTTTAGACTGTTACAGTGGAATGTACTTGAGGATCCTTATTAAGTACATTGCAATGAGAGTAGAATACTTGAATCACTTGTCTTTAGTACTTTCAATAAAATTAAGAAATACTTCCAAAGCATTTAATCTAGTTCTTGAATTACTTTCTTTCGTTAAACCTATGTGAAGCCCTTTGTCATTTCTTTTCAACTGTAAATGTTTTGGATTTAAATATCCTTTTGATGTGCTGATATTAATTTGAATTGTCTAAAAATTGAAAATGCAAGACGGAATTTTTTATCAAAAGATTAGATAATTTTTAAAACATGGAGACACTTTCTGTAGGTCCATTTTTACTGTAATGTACTACCAAAACTTGATGTAAACTACTTAGAATTTGCACTACTGTTGTTTGATGTACGGTAGGAGATTATTTTTTTCTTTAATAATGAATGCTACAGTTCCTTATTCAAGGAAAACCAAAGGTGGAATGCAAGCATTTGCAAGCAGTTTGTAGGTGTTTATATATGTAAAATATAGGTATAGAATACACTACAACCTGTTTTAAGGTTATACCTAAAGTATTGAAGTATTGTATTTGGCTTTGTAATATGAAACTTGTTGGATTTTAGGTACAGTATTTACCAGCTCAATTTTTTTTTTAAGTCGAATCCTAGGAATTAGAGTAGTATACATGGCTTTTTTACTTGCGAATATAAGTTCATAGTTTTTCATTTATTATATGAATAGCATATGCAGATAAAAGCAGTTGTAGTGTTGTATTCAACTATTTGCATGGTTTGGGTGTGTAGTTTGGTGAGGTTGGATTATTTCTTTTCTTTATGTAGTGGACCGAAATGAGTTTAGAACTTCTGGTTCCATTATTTTATCTTTTACTATGAATGTCGGACTTGAAATTCCTACTTAGATTTCCCAGTATGTTACGTTGTTCATGCTATTCATTTTATCTTCATATTGCCATGAAAGGCAATCTTATATTTAAGACATGACAGTTAAGTTATCCAGTAAATTTCAAACTAGACTGCAGAAGGTAGTTTACTAAGATGTTTGGTGTCAGAAAGAGTGATATGGTAAGTTACTGAGTGAGTTACATAGGGAAATAATGAAGCAATGAGGTATTTATTCTTGTTATTTATTAATGCCACTTATTATATTCAAAATAGTAGTTAACGGAGTTATTTGGAACACTATTTACCACTATTATAATAGAAAAAAGTGTTCCCTCTCACTCTCTACCAAATCTTCCAACTTCCACAAATATCAGTAGTGCACTCGACACACTTGAAACAGCAGTCTAGTAATTTAACACTGTATTAAAGCAATGTATAACCAAGTGTATTGTTTTGTAGTCTTTAAATGGTTATTAATGTTTTTTTTCTTTGTGGACACGAGTTAATATAATGAAGGAAACTGGTAATCATAAATTGCGGTACCTTACTCTTTTGAAAGGAAGAAAGAGATTTTTTAAGCGTTAATTATTACTGTACTCCTCACCTAAATGTAGTTGGCAGGTAAAATTGCAGGGTAGTCCATAGGGTAAGGTTGAAAGCCTATCTTATCTTAAAAGTGACCTAATGGAATAGACAATTAGGTTAACTAGCTTCTGATATATCAAGGTAATAAGATACTCATAGATCTTATTAACGTAACAGCTCATATGGAAGTAGTACAAAGAGTAGAAAGAGTTTTCATTTGTACTACTTTGTATTGCATATGTCAAGCATATTACCCTTCTCTTTTCTTTGTATTACTGCCTTGTTTTCTTCTGTACTATTAATTTTTCTGTTCAACCCACGGTTTTTTCCTTTATAATGTGCAGGTTTTGGACTCAGGGCCTTACATATTACTATAACATTTGTGAATTTTTATTATATAGCTCTAATAAATCTTGCTTATGAATTAGAACATGAGACTAAAATGCTGTGAGTGACAAATGCAAAGGTTCAAAAAATGAATGATTGTGCAAATAAGTGATACTGAGAGAAGTGATTTAATATTGCGATTATATTACAAGAGTAGTTCTAACAGTGGGGATTTTTTCATTACAGTGTATCTGTTTGCAGCATACTCAAAGATACTGATATTTTACACGATAAATGTCGATATTTACTGACTGTGTCAAGATGTTTAGTATATATTAATAATGCATTAAGGGTGTACTGCATTCAGCAATATTAATTGATATATATTTGTCTATTATTTAATGCATAACTTAAATGTAGGACACTGGTTTCACTCGTGAAAACTCTACACGTCGTATTAAGAAGGAATTGTGGAGACGTAGATCAGACTTCCTTGGTACCTCGTCACAGTATATTGAAGAAGGTATCAAGAATCAACTTATCTACTGTATTTTATAATATACTGATAATTAAATATTGTACAAAATAAAATTACTACTCCTTGAACTATAGATATATGGAAATATACAGTATAGATATTTAAGTATAAAATTTTGTTTTAAGTGCTGCATATATTGAGTATACATTGATCTTATAAACTTTGATGAAAATGAAAAATGTATATATTATAATCTTGAATGCTATCTATCTGTCTATCAATCTATCTATGTATTTATCTATCTATCTATCTATATCTATCTATATATATATATATATATATATATATATATATATATATATATATATATATATATATATATATATATATATATATATATATAATTTCCCTTTAAGTTGAAAATGATAGACAATATTCTTTCTGTTCTATTCAGAACCTGCTGTAAAACCTCCTCCAGACCTCAGTGAATTTTTGAGGAAGGAATGTGAGGTTGAGCGTGCTTTATTAGAATCCCAGCAGTCCAAAATATCAGCAAAAGAGGTAAAATAGCTTAGTCTTCACTTAAATCCATGATAGATATATATTCCTCTTTATTTCTTGGAGCCTCTTGTTCAATATTTCTTTTGCTAGAAGAATACTACCCAAAATGAATTCTTTTCAAATTTATTCAGTCATTACATGTATGGTATGGCATTACATGTGATGCACAATAACATAATTATCTCTTGCATAGCATCTACTGAATGAAGAGGAAATTAATCGTCGAGAGCGTGAAATAATTGAAAATCTGGAGAGATCAGAAAAACTTAAAATACAACAGCAATCAAACCATATGTTGGATAACCAAATGCATCAGGAAGATGTAATATCTGAAGACATGAGTGATGTTGATGAACATTTGCAGTATCAGATGGTGAGTTACATATCATTACGATGTAGTCTTTTATATAGGTTATACCATAGATATAGAAGGGTGAAATTCTGTTAACAAGAATTTTTAATAAAAATAAAAAGAAATATGTAGCATTCTTGGAGATAAATATTTTTATTTACACATGTAAAATAGAAATTAAATTATCAGTATATATTGTATAGGTATCCTAAAGTTGAGTACTGTATATCTAGAACCTAGGAGTCAGTTTTAGTTGTTTCTGTTTAAGATGTTCTATTTCTTTTTTGCTTTCGGTATACTTTTTCCATCTTGTAGTGTATATATTTGTGATTTATCCATGTATAGTTAAGTATACAACTAAACTAAAAAAAATAAATGTTCTGGAGACCTAACCCCTATTAAAAGTCTCACTGAAAATATGAATAAAATCCCTATATACAGAAATACTGAAAAAACATGTTTTCAGTGCATATGCATCAATTGAAGCCATTTATGAAAATTACAAATTAATATATATAACTTTTTTTTTATTAGTATATTCACTGGAAAACACAGAACTTTCATTGTAGTCTAATTCTGTTTAAAACAGATTAAAATATATAAGATATCAAGCTGTAATTTGTATACGTTCTTTATAAAGTAACGGAGAAAAAGTGTTTGAAATAGAATCTAGATAGTAGTCTACTGATGCTCTTTTTCTACCATTCATTTTTCCAGTTGAGTGTAGACAAAGACTTCTGCTTTAAGGACTTAATTTCTTCTGTACCACCACCACCTCCATCTCCTGTCTCTGTTCCTACTCACTTTTCAGCACACTCAAAAGCTGTTATGCCATCTCTGAGTAACTTTATTTCTTATAATTGTCTTCCTGAATTTGAAGAGTCTTCTAGTTGTTTCATTCGTCATGGTGGCATTTGCTGCTCCTCTATCTCCGTATGTAATCCCATGCTCTCCATAGCAAGTAGTAGTGATGTTGCATTATCGTCATCCCCTAATATACCTGAGTTTGACGAAATGGCTAATTGTGGCGTCCGTCATGGTGGGATATGCTGTTCACCTTCACCACTTAATATGTCTGTCCTAGAGTGTGGTGTTCCAAGTCTAACACCAATCCCTGAGTGTGAGGAGAATAACCCTTCATATTCAGTTTCTCCTTTTATGATGGTTGCTAGTGATAGAGATTTTGTAGATAATAGCAGATTGGCATTAAGTCCTTTGCTTGAAATTTCGTACAGTACATCTCCTGAAACGAATAATACAGGGTCCTCTAGGATTTCTTCACCAAGTGTGGAACTTACTTCTACATATAACTGTAAGACATATCCAGAGTGCTATGCATCTGATACAACAAGTTCCACAGTGTTTGTAGACAGCAGGCCCAATATGATTAATTTTTCAATATCTAAATCTCTAACAGAGTCAGATCCAGTGACATGTAATATATTGCTATCGTCAGAAGACACACAGAATAACCATTACTCTTCTTCTTCTTATGACAATACTACAAATGCTCCAGAGACCAAAATTTGTGTTGAAAAGAACTCTAACATTTCTCAGTCATTTGGAATTTCAGACTCTTGCCTTGCTTTTCCCCAACAGGAAGTTCAGTCTCTTCGTGATGTACCCACATCAGCACTTCAGTCTCTTGGTGAATCTGTTAAAATTCCTCAGCTCAGCAATAAAGATCCTGAGTGTGCATATTCACATATCGGTGAAAGCACCCTGAAAGCATCTCACTCCAATAATGATTTATGTGTGCCTCATAGTTCCAATGATTCCTTGACACCCATATACAATGAGCATTTATCGGAGAAATTAATAATGTCTGAAGATTCCAAATCTTTTTCTACTTCAGAACTAGATTCAGAAGCTTCAAATGAAGCTCTAAGTTACTGTAAGAACAGTTCTATCAGAAATGTTAATTCATTAGCCATAACACAACATCCCGCTAACACCTCATGTTATGCTTCACCTAATGGAGCTGGTATTGTAACAAATTATAATTTAAATCAACACAGCAGGATTAAGAAGCAGCAGGAGCTCATTTCTAAAGCAGTTGTTAAAAAATCTAATAAATATAAAAGTGTTAGATTCAATATTGCCCATGACAGCACAGTTGAAAGATGTGATGCTGAGAATTCATTTGAACCTTCAGATGTTGTTGCTTTAATTCCTGCTTTGTTGAACCCTCATACTTGCTCTTTATTGCCTAACAATTCCATTTCAGCTGTAAGTAATGAGAAAGCTATTGAGAATGATAAAATATCTGCTGAGAATATAGATACTACTTCTACCCTGTCTTTTCCTTCCCAGGCTGCAAAGAATCAGCAAACTTCCTCAGAATCCAATTTGGACCCCGAGGTTGCTATGATGGTTCCAGAGGCCTCATCTAATATCCATAGCTCTCACTCTGTCTCAGAGACAACAGATTCAGAGCAGAAAGATACTGAATATAATAATAGTCTAGATAGCATCCCTTCATCCAATACCCCTCCATCCTTTGAGCCCACTCTAGATAATTCAGAGGAACATGGAGTCGAGTCATTTGAAAGCCTCTTAGTTGAAGCTCAGACTGTTGTAGAAGTAACCAAAAAGACCCTCCTTGAAAATGAATTTCAAAACTCTCAGGCTGAAACAGAGTGGAAACATATTCCTGAATTTAGTGACCAGAATCCTGACCATTTGGTGACCCATAGCAGCAATTTGGACTACAGTAGTGAATCTGTAGCATCTACTAGCTCACTGCCAGATCAATATAAGGTGAACAAACCATCATATGGCACAAGAGAAAGCTCTCAAATTAACTAACGATGTGCAGTAAATTATTATATCCTTAAATAATCTGTCTTTTCTTGTGATATTGGGTACATAAGTATATATTCGCCAAAGTTATTTCAATTCTTACTTCTCAATAGATTTTAGATTTGTATAGCTGAAGTGTTATCACGAGTTTATGCATGCAGCTTTAAAAAGTGTGTATTTCCTTTTACCTGAAGTTTCAAATACTTCTGCTTTAGAAGTTTAAAAATTACTTTGGTTTCAGTGGAATGGAATTTTATTTATAAGTTAGTATGTCATAAGTAATTTATAAATGCATCCTCAAAATGAAACACTCAGCACAGAAATACTTGCATTGCAGTATTGGCACTTTAATAAATTTTGGAATAGCATGAAACAGTTTCCTCTTGTGCTAGTTTGGGTGACTTTTGCATTTGTTCATTGGTGTTTAGTGCAAAAATTTGTTCATCATTTGCTATATCACTAGAGACATTTATATCAATTTGCTTTAAAAAACTACACCTTTTGGTTTCACTTCTACATGGTATAAATTTATTATTCGGTACTTACTGCAAACTTGCTGTACCAGTAACTGTTCATATTTATTTGGTGATGGCTTTTAATCGTTTTCTCTTGAGTTTTACAAGCAGCTCCAAGTCTCAATAACATGTTTCCCCTATTTTGTTCATGTAATACATATAATTTTCGTATTTATTTATTGTAGAAACTGGCTGAACTTGAAGAAGAAATGATGAAACATGACAAGGATATGTTACAAAGGGCTGGAAAATTATCATCAAGTCCTCAGTGTACTGTCCAAATTCCTCCTCCCTCTCTATATGCTGCAGAAAGTGAATCTTCACATAATGATACCTCAGAAAGTTACAGCTTCCAGTCATCTTCAGCTGCTCAACATCTACCTATTCAAGAGTTTTACACTGCACCAACCTATGAAGCCAGTCCTAAAACCACTGTGCCTGCAGATGCTGTAGGGACAAATACTGTGTCTGATGAACCAAACCTGGTACCTTCACCCTCAGGTTCACCATCTCATTATAGTACATTAGCCTCTCCACATCCATATAATCGATCTCATTCTCAGCCTAGCATGGGAGGTTCTTCTATTCATGCTTCTTTACAAAGCATTAGAACATCTCCAATCTCTACCCAGAGAGAACCTGCTCCAGAACCTTTACCTAGGAAGAAAAAGCTACCTCCACCACCACCGAACAAACCACAGAATACTTCGGATCATCTCAATACAGCAGAACGTCTTGAGGCTATAAGGTAAATTTATTTTAACTTATTGGAAAGTGCAGAAAATAAAGATTACATTTACCCCAATATTTTGTAGTGCATTATAATTGAATATGCAATATCTCAATTTTAAATTTGAAGACATGAAATTTGCAGAAGAATATGCAATGTAAGAGAGATTGCAAAACAAAGAATAGACTGAAATAGAGTTTGAGGGGTTTTGGATGAAGGAATACTATTTAGACTGTTATATAATATTTGTTGAAGGAGATATTTTTTAAAGGGGACAAGATTAGAATTGTTTTGTTTTGTGGTGTGACTGAAGATGAGAAAAAGGAATTACAGTAGATGATCTGGCAATCAATATGCTTTAGAAGAATATATCTTTATACAGAAGTTGGCAAAGAACTGAACTAGGGACTGCACAGTAAATCAGAAGCAAAATAGGATAGTATAAAAGAGTTAAAATTCCTGATGGACTAAGAAAGTGGATGGATAGAGTTGTTGAGACTGTACCAACCTGGGGTGGTGGAAGAGGTAGATGATCAAATGCAAGAGCTAGAATTAGTTGATACAGAGTGAAATCCAGTATACTTGGCATTGATTCAATGCAAATGAGCTGGATCAAGTGACAGAAAAGTTGGAAAACTTGAAGCAATACACTGGAAGATGCTGAGGCGTAAGCAAGCTTTAGTATGAACAGGTGCACATAAATTAGGTGAAAAGAAATGCTCTCTTCTACTCTTTTTTGTTGTAGCTATAGTACTGATGTAACAGGGTATCAGTGTATCCATCTCATACTCACCCAACTGTTAATTCTAAGGCAAGAAATAGAAACGAAAACAGGGTTGCAATATCTGCCATCCCCCACTTCCTTTTTAGTCACTTCTTTCAATTTTATCACTCTGATTTTTTTTTTTTTTTTCACTAGACAACCAGTAGAGAAAGTGATATAGTAAGAGATTATTTCCCTGTAACTTTTAGCATTATTTTTTCATATAATTGTGCCACTGTAGTAATATGAGTTTTGTAAAGATGAACTTATAAATTGCTTTTATATAATTCTTGAGTTAACGACATTTAGGGATAATCACTCTGAAGAAGGGCTTTTAGATTGGTACTGTAATACTCTCTTTATTAATAGGCTCAGCCGAATGCCTACAAGTGACAACAATCTGATGGCTGCAGATCAGCCTGAGCACCATGGAACATCCATCTCACCTTCAGGTCAACAGATGTCAAAACAAACTCTTCTTGCCCTGTCTGCAATACCAAAACCTCGTCTCACTGAAAATGAGAGTTGGATCACAAAGAAAAAACCTGATGCTCGTAGGGATTACAGCAAGCATTGGCTACATCAGGTAAGATTTAAGTATTATAGAAATTGGCGTTTAACTCAAAGATAAATAATGGAATATTGTGAGTCATATTGTATTTATGAAATTAATTAATCTTGTTTATATTTAGATTATAACTTGTATATGTATGTACACACATATTATTTTTACAGGAAGCTGAACAAAGAAGACTAGAACAGCAGGATCGCATTAATCGATACAAGCCTGTGGCAACAAATCAGTCACAAATATCCACATCACAGCATTCAGTGCTAAAATCCTCTTCTGCGCAGCATATATCACCACCTTCACAAACCACAAACTATCATCCTCAATCAACTTTTATTCCTCAAAATACCACACCAACATATTCAAGTTATCCTCAGTCACTAAAAAATCCTTCATTAACTCAAAATAATAATAATATTAATAGCAACAGTAACAGCAACAATTGGAGAAATCAGGCAACTACATATCAACCCTTGATACCCGTGCCTACACCAACTGGGGACAAGGCTCTCCCAGATTCAATAATCCATAACTTGACTCAACGTGTCAATAATAAAAATAATAAAAATAATTACAGCAGTAATAATGCAAATGGAAGGTAAGATTCTCATTGTTTTTACTCTGATACAAATGCTGTTCAGACAGTCTAAAGTAACCTTATGTTAATGATCTTTTGTACAGTATTCAGTGATTGTATAGGTTTATTATTGTGGCTTCTCAGTATTGGCTCTCATATTGCAGAATGGGGAATACGTTTGGAAATAGTGGTTATCGAGATGAAAACTACCATGATTACATGAATGCAGATGCTCTGAATACTCCTACTGGTCATTCACCTTTATACCAATCAGCAACAGGCCCAAGCCAACCATCTCCCAACCCGCAACAAGATGCCCCTAATGCACAAGATCAGAGACTTCTGAGTGTTTCAGGCAAAAAGAAATGTTCACATTGTGCTGAAGAACTGGGTGAGTGTAGTAACTTTACATTATGTTTTCTCATGTTCTGCTTTAATATTATTGAGCATGTTTGACTTTTGTATTAAGTGACTATATTATATTATATTTCCACTGATTGTTATTGATGTTATCAACCATAAAAAATTGCTCTTCCTCTTTGAAAGCATTTGAACATATTACTTTTAATTTGGCTATGTAATGTATCATTTACATATATGACTTTGCCAACTACTTGAATACTTAGCTGATGTATTATGAAGTCCCTAATATTTATAGATGCCTTGAATATTATAATGGGTATTGGATATTGGGTTTTTCAGGGAGGGGAGCTGCAATGATCATAGAGAGTTTACGGCTGTTTTACCACATACCATGCTTCAAGTGTTGTGTGTGCGGTATACAATTGGGCAATGGGTCATCTGGTGCTGATGTGAGAGTACGCAATCATAAATTACACTGTCATAACTGTTATTCAAATGATGAAGGTAAGCTTATATTGGGAGGGCTTCAAAATTGTAATTACTCTCAAACCAGTTTACATACAAGTAATAGAGTATTTATCTTTTTATTTTTGCTCTTCATTGATATGTATCGTTTGTATTTTCAGTACATAGTTCTTTGCGTCCTTCTAAAGTATGCTGTGCTATGTTGCATATTAATCCTTGAGGTAGGGGTCAAAGAAATTCAACACAGTATTCCTTATGAGATATAAAAGCAAACCAAAAGTGACTTGGAGTAAAGGGCTGACAATCCTTATTTCTAGATTTTCTTTATTACCACAGAGTAATTGATAGATGGGGTGGAGGTTGTTAAGGTTTGATGAAACCCTGCTATCTCCTTATTTATATTTTCCATATGCTTCAGAAGGATATGGAATGTTAAAAAATATTGCATATCATGTAACTCTTCGATATTAAGAGCTCATGACTTAGACTATATCCTCTGTCCGTAGAGAATCATTATTGACATCATTAGCTTCATGCTCCTTAATATTGCTTATTTGGAGACATTATTTTATATTAATAAGCAGCCATCTAACTCTGGTTTATAATTATAAAACTGCAATTATTATACATTCATACCTCAATTTAACAGACCTTCATATACAGGATTTCGGAAATAATAAACAAAATCCGGAGTAGCCGATATAGTATTTTTCAGTTGTGGCAACATTGGACAACTGCCACAGCTTTGAGGAAGAGGGAGAAAGAGAGAGATGAAAAGCACTTTGGGGTACTATCTGCTAAGTGTATCACAATTTTAATAATGATAATAATATGTGAGAGAAATAGAGAGATGTGAAAATAACTTTAGGTTACTGT
>JAXCGZ010000446.1:62500-68023 GCA_037179515.1 Halocaridina rubra | reverse complement strand
GATTACTCGTCTTAATATAACCTTCATTTCCTCTCTTTTGGGTGTTAATGGAAGATTACTCGACGTAATATAACCTTTGTTTCCTCTATTCTGGTGTTAATGGAAGATTACTCGACCGCAATATAACCATTATTTTCCTCTCTTTTAGTGTTAATGGAAGATTACTCGACGTAATATAACCTTTGTTTCCTCTCTTTTGGTGTTAATGGAGATTACTCGACATAATATAACCTTTATTTCCCCTCTATTGGTGTTAATGGAAGATTACTGGACATAATATAACCCTTATTTTCCCTCTCTTTTGGTGTTAATGGAAGATTACTCGACATAATAACCTTTATTTCCCCTCTATTGTGGTGTTCATGGAAGATTACTCGACATAATATAACCTTTATTTCCTCTCTATTGGTGTTAATGGAAGATTACTCGACTTAATGTAACCTTCATTTCCTCTCTTTTGGTGTTAATGGAAGATTACTCGACATAATATAACCTATTATGTCCTCTCGTTTAGGTGTTAATTGGAAGATTACTCGACATAATATAGCCTTTATTTCCTCTCTTTTGGTGTTAATGGAAGATTACTCGACATAATATAACCTTTATTTCTCTCTTTTGGTGTTAATGGAAGATTACTCGACGCAATATGACCATTATTTCCTCGCTTTTAGTGTTAATGGAAGATTCACTCGACATAGTATAACCTTTATTTCCTCTCTTTTGGTGTTAATGGAAGATTACTCGACGATAGTATAACCTTTATTTCCTCTCTTTTGGTGTTAATGGAAGATTACTCGACATAATATAACCTTTATTTCCTTTATTTTGGTGTTAATGGGAAGAATACTCGACATAACATAACCTTTATTTCCTCTATTCTAGTGTTAATGGCAGATTACTCGACATAATATAACCTTTATTTTCTCTCTTTTGGTGTTAATGGAAGATTACTCGACATAATATAACCTTTATTTACTCTCTATTTTGGTGTTAATGGGAGATTACTCGACATAATATAACTATTATTTCCTCTCTTTTGGTGTTAATGGAAGATTACTCCACATAATATAACCTTTATTTCCTCTCTTTTGGTGTTCATGGAAGATTACTCGACATAATATAACCTTTAAAATTCGCAACTACAGTAGATCAAGCACGAAATCTAAAAGGTTATTTCTTTCATTCCAATCTCAAAAAACTATGTCAATATTTCCAAAGAAATGAAAAAAAAATATATATATATATATATATATATAATAACAGCAGCCGTATCGTTACGTAACACACCCTCGTACTAATTCCTGTTCTTGGTGTGGTCGAGAAGTCGATTGTTACTTTTACTCTGTGACATAACACGGTTACTAAGAAAACTCTTGGAAGATAACATCAGCGCTGAAAGGTCACAGTACACAAGCCAAGATGAACTTACAATTCAAAAGGCATTTCTTAAGGGAAATGATATTAATGTTCCAGTTTTACGTCACGGACTCCCTTTTCTACCAAGGGCTAGGATGGTTGCCTTCTTGCGAAGGACTTGTTTTGGCAGATGTAATCGTTACCCTGAGTGCATGTCCTTGCTAATATTAATCTTATTTGTATTTTTGAACATACATATGATCGTATGCATAGTCTCATTCCCCCTTGTAAGGGGGTGGCCAAGCCAAAAAACACATAGTCATCACGATCCACACATATCTTAAGTACTCATCTTAGCCCCTTGGGGATAAAGGATAGCTACATTCCTCCCCCCCTTCCACCTTGCTTGTATTTTTACTTAATGCAATGCACAGAATACCGTGAGAACTTGAGATAGTTGATACATATCCAATATCTTTTTAAATTTGCTCATTTGTATCGTTCGAGTAATAATTAAGAAACTCCCCTACTTACGAACAACCGAGTTGTGAACATTCACAGATACGAACAAAAACCGACCCATTATCTACCCATACATTAATAATAATGCATGTATTACTGTACTGTACTACTATGCTACATTACTGTTACTGTATTGAAATTCATTAATACTGTACACTTTATGTTTTATGCAGTAGTTCAGCTATTCTACCCTAAGTACTATACAGTACTGCATATGTATGTATTGCACAGTAATTTTTTTACCTAAGCACAACTTACGAACAATTCTACATACGATCGGACTTCTGGAACCTAACTCGTTCGTAAGTTGGGGAGTGAAATCTAGTCTGGTACACACTGTTAATGCGACGTCAGTTTTTGATAGTGATTTCAATTAAAGGAAAACCTCTTACGGCCAAAGACATTTTTTTTTCTTCAGTGAGAAACACTCAACTGGTAAATGTATTTCTTGTGATGGTTACCTCTCGAAGAATCACCAATAAACTATTAAAGGAGAAAAAACTTATTTTTCATCTGTTTTCAGTAATTCTAAGCAATACCACTGATGCGGTAAATTGCAAAAAAAAAATCAGGCATACTTCAATAATCTGTAATACGATCGTTACTGATTTACTGCATATCGCTTTAAAATAAATGAAAAATGAATCTCAAACACACGCACAAAATGACTTTTGAACTCTTGTTTTGCTGTGAATAATAGTCCTAAGCCATAATCAGGAGTGTAATGGTATATTTCAGACCCAGATTATCCTGAATCAGTTCCTGGTCACAAATCAAAGTTGACAAATCACTGGTCACAAAAAATGAGTGACAATTAGACCTCTGGCTATACCCATCCATCTCCCGCCCGGAAAATACGAAAGAAATAACGATACATTTGAACAGATAATGAAACATTTAAGTAAAAATAAATAAACACTTAGAGTGGTCCTTGAACTTATATTTTAGCGAACTCATCTCCAACATCTCTCAATTCCTTTAAGCTACTTATACAGAAACAAGATCTGATGGAGATAATTTCTAGGAAGACAAGGAAGTGTTTGCCCTTATTCCAAGACCCTCGAAGTCCTGTGCAGTCGATTTAGACCATTTTTTGTCCTGGAGTCTCAGATATCAGATGATTCCATAATGACTTAGTATCCTTAGAGGGCTTGGCTTGTTGTGGGTCGATATTAACCAGTGCCATAAGTCCACCAGGTCATGTGGATTTGGTACCTAAAATTTTCATAGGTCCCAATGCTTCGGTTCAGTTAGGTCATGCTAGGTTAGGTTAGGTTAAGTTAGTTTAGGTAATTTTTGATAAGTTGCTAATATAATTTGATGAGAGAGAGAGAGAGAGAGAGAGAGAGAGAGAGAGAGAGAGAGAGAGAGAGAGAGAGAGAGAGAGAGAGAGAGAGAGAGAGAATTGCGAGCGCCTGCAGCCAATTTTGTAATGACACCCCATTACCACTTCCTGACTCATCCGATATTCATCATCTGATAAAGAGAGAGAGAGAGAGAGAGGAGAGAGAGAGAGAGAGAGAGAGAGAGAGAGAGAGAGAGAGAGAGAGAGAGAGAGAGAGAGAAGAAAAAGTAAAATTAGAATGAATATGTGATGAAATCTCAATGTAGTGAAAAAAAAAATATGTATAAATAAAAAATGAAAGTAAGCGAATGATTCAGTCAAATGTTCTGATTTCATATGAAAATGACACAGAAAATGGAAAAGAGTATTTTTGAGATAGATAGATTGATAGATAGATAGATAGATAGATAAATAGATAGATAGAAATAGAGAGAGTAGATAGACAGGTACATAGAGAAATACAGAGTTAAAGAGATAGATAGATAGATAGATAGATAGATAGATAGATAGATAGATAGATAGATAGATAGATAGATAGAAAGATAGATAGATAGATAGAGAAATACAGAGATAGATAGATAGATAGATAGATAGATAGATAGATAGATAGATAGATAGATAGATAGATAGATAGCTGCAATTAAGACGATATCAAAGTCCAGACACCTACTAATGAGGTACTCACAGTGCCTGTCGAGTTGACAGGGTCTATCTTAAACAGCTATAGCGAGGAGAGATGTTATGAAATCCCACATGCAAAGTAAAATAGCCAAATCTTAGCTATAAATATATAAATATATAGACAAGTAAATAATCAAATAAGCATATAAATAAACAGTTAATAAATACGTAAAAACAGTGTGTGTGTGTGTGTGTGTGTGTGTGTGTTATATATATATATATATATATATATATATATATATATATATATATATATATATATATATATATATATATATATATATATATATATATATATATATATATATAAACGCTAAATAGAGCAAGTCAATAAATCCTCAAAGAAAAAAATAATTTTTTTTCTTAAAGCAAAGAAGCTTTACAGATGAAAACTAGCGTCAAGATAGATACCCAGATATGAACAACTAGCCTAAATAGATAGAAACGTTGGGATATATCTATCCGACGACAAGAATCACATTATCCTGAGAACATTTCATGTTTTTCCGAAGTCCCATGAACATTAGGTCTCAACCAGAACACCATAAGTCAACAAGAGTTCAGGACTTTGAGAGGTTTATTAAGGTCTCCAGTTGATTGCGACTGTCTGACACGCAAGAATGATCTTTTAATTGTATAAAGTAATTTTTTACGCTTTACCACAGTTTGGCTCAATTTGGGAGTGCACGCAGAAGAATTGAGATCGGACAAATAAGGCCGGATGTCCTTCTTAACGCCCCGCCGTGACCTTGAACAGGGGTCCGTCACATGCCGATAGCGAGCACTCTAGCACTATAGTGGTCCCCTTACTGGAAGTGTGTCTGTTACCCTGAGTGAATGCCCTATCTAACCTCAGACCGTTGCGGGTCTCGAACTGACGACCTGATGAAAGAAAAAGTGTGCGTTACCACCAGGCCACGGCAGCCAATTACAACACTGGTTTAAAAATGAAAATAGGTCTGTCTTGTCTCAAATCAGTCAATTAAAAGAATCTGATTGTGAAACTGTTAGAAAAACTGGGACACCCATTTCAACACAAGTTAGAATAATTAGCTGTGTCCACTGTTAGAAAAACTGGGACACCCATTACAACACAAGTTAGAAATATTAGCTGTGTCCACTGTTAGAAAAATTGGGACACCCATTACAACACAAGTTAGAAAAATTAGCTGTGTCCACTGTTAGAAAAAATGGGAAGCCCATTACAACACAAGTCAGAAAAAGTAGGTGTGTCCACTGTTAAAAAAATTGGGACACCCATTACAACACAAGTTAGAAAAAATAGGTGTGTCCAGTTTTAGAGAAATTAGGACACCCATTACAACACAAGTTAGAAAATTTAGGTATGTCCACTGTTAGAAAAATTGGGACACCCATTACAACACAAGTTAAAAAAATTAGGTGTGTCCACTGTTAGAAAAATTGGGACACCCATTACAACACAAGTTAAAAAAATTAGGTGTGTCCACTGTTTGTAAAAATGGGACACTCATTACAACACAAGTTAGAAAAATTAGGTGTGTCCACTGTTAGAAGACTTGGGACACACATTACAACACAAGTTAGAAAGATTAGGTGCATCCAGTGTTAGAAAAATTGGGACACCCATTACAACACAA
>JAXCGZ010000446.1:55000-57500 GCA_037179515.1 Halocaridina rubra | reverse complement strand
AGAAATAGCGCTACCGTATTCCGTAGAAACAGCGCCACTGTATTCCGTAGGAATAACACCACCGCATTCCGTAGAAATAGCGCCACCGCATTCCGTAGAAATAGCGCCACCGCATTCCGTAGAAATAGCGCCACCGCATTCCGTAGAAATAGCGCCACCGCATTCCGTAGAAATAGCGCCACCGCATTCCGTAGAAATAGCGTCACCGCATTTCGTAAAAATAGCGCCACTGCATTCCGTAGAAATAGCGCCACCGCATTTTGTAGGAATAGCGCCACTGCATTCCATACAAATAGCACTACCGCATTCTGCAGAAATAGCCCCACCGCATTCCTTAGAAATAGCGCTACCGTATTCCGTAGAAACAGCGCCACCGTATTCCGTAGGAATAACACCACCGCATTCCGTAGAAATAGCGCCACCGCATTCCGTAGAAATAGCGCCACCACAGAAATATGCAATAAAAGCGAAAACTTTCCTTTTTCGTCTATATGGGCAAATGACTTCGCAAAAACGGATGCAGCCAAGAATATCGCGAAAGAATGAGAAAAAAAAAAGGAATTTAGATAGAGGTGGAAGGTATGTGTGTCGAAGTTTACAGATACTCTGGAGCTTGTTAAGAATAGGGACTTGACTTATATGAATATCGAAGATAAATTAGGTTAGGTTAGGTTAGGTTAAGTTTGGTTAGGTTAGGTTAAATTAGGTTAGTTTAGGTTAAGTTAAATTAGCTTAGTTTAGGTTAGGTTTGTTTAGGTTAGGATAAATTAGGTTAGTTTAGGCTAGGTTAGGTTAGGTTAGGTTAGAATTTGAGCTTGTCCTTTATCAACATGGACCAATTGAAGATTAGGAGAGAGAGGGAGAGAGAGGGGTTTATACTAGTCTGTTCATCCTGGAATGAACAAAGGAGACCTCTTAGTGTGTGAAGTGCAAATATATACACTTACTCTTAAGAACAGACTGAAAAATGTGAGGTTTATTTTTTCAGTGAGTTCGCAAAAACAAGTGTTCAAAATAACAGTTCACACCTCTGGAAATCCTAAATATATAAAGAAAAATCCAAAACTATACGAGGAGAAAAATAATAAATAAGAGAGGGGATTAATAAAATAATAAAAATATATAACAGAGTTAAAGAGGGGATTAATAAAGAAAATCAAGATATATAACAGAGTAAAAGAGGGGATTAATAAAGGTCTCAAGATATATAACAGAGTATGATCATATGACGGACACTTCGAGCCAAAAGCCAAAAAGAAAAAAAAATCCATTTCAAAGGATTATTTGCCAGAGTTTCACTTCGATTGAAGATGCTTAAGATGAAGAGAAAATTCGGAAGGTGAGAAGAGAATGTGAAGAGAAAGGAGAGAGAAAATGGAAGGGAGAAGAAGAAGAGCAAGAGGAGAAGAATGGAAGGGAGAAATAGAGAATGAGGAGAAGAATGGAGGGGAGAAGAAGAAGAGAATGATGAGAGGAATGGAAGAGAGAAGAAGAGAAAGGGGAGAGAAATGGAAGGGAGAAGAGGAAGAAGAGAAAGAGAAGAGGAATGGAAGGGAGAAGAAGAAGAGTAAGAGAAGAGGAATGGAAGGGAGAAGAAAAAGAGTAAGAGAAGAGGAATGGAAGGGAGAAGAGGAAGAGGAAGAGGACAGGAATGGAAGGGAGAAGAAAAAGGGTAAGAGAAGAGGAATGGAAGGGAGAAGAGGAAGAGGAAGAGGACAGGAATGGAAGGGAGAAGAAGAAGAGTAAGAGAAGAAAAGAAAGAGAGAGGAGAGGAAATGGAAGGAAGAAGAAGAGAAAGAGGAAAGGAATGGAAGGGTGAAGAGGAAGAGAAAGAAGAGAGGAATGGAAGATGGAAGAAGAAGAGAAAGAGGAATGCAATGGAAGGGAGAAAAGGAAGAGAAAAAGAAGAAGAGTGGAAGGAAGAAGAAGAAGAGAAAGAGGTGAGAAAATGGAAGGGAGAAGAAGAAGAGAAAGAGGAGAGGAACGGAAGAGGGAAGAAGTGAATGAGGAATGGAAGAGAGAAGAAGAAGAGAAAGAGGAGAATTATGGAAGAGAAGGAGAAGAGAAAGGAAAGGAATGGAAGAGATAAGAAGAAAAGTAAGAGGAGAGGAATGAAAGGGAGAAGAGAAAAGGAGAAGAGAATGAGAAATAAGAGGAAAAGAGGAATGAAAGGGAGAAGAGAATGAGAAATAAGAGGAAATGGAAGAGGGAAACGAGAGAAAGACGAAAAGAATTGAAGGGGAAGAAGAAGAAGAAGAGAAAGAGGAGAAGAATGGAAGGGGAAGAAGATAAAGAGGAGAGGATATGGAAGGGAGAAGAGGAAAAGTGAGAAGTTGAAGGAAATGTTCAAAATGAAAGTTAAAAGGTGAGAAGGAAACATACAGAAGAGGAAAGTCGTTCAAGAGGAAGTAAGAGGAAATGTAAAGTGGGGAAAAAGTGAAAATAAAGAAGGGAAAAATATAAAGAATAAGAGGAAAAAGCAGAAGGGAGAGGAAAAATA
>JAXCGZ010000446.1:45000-47500 GCA_037179515.1 Halocaridina rubra | reverse complement strand
ACTGGCGACTGCCGTCCTCAACCCACTGTGGACTAGATTATTGCGTTGTCAGGTACTTTTTGGCGCCAACGTATTGGCGCCGCCGTTTTGGCGCAGCCTTTTTGGCCACGTTAATGGCGCCTTTACTAAATAAAGAAATAGGTTAATTAACACTAACTTAGCCTAATCCAACCTAGTCTAGCCAAAACAGCTTAGTGTTAAAAGGGTA
Organism: Halocaridina rubra; assembly: GCA_037179515.1. Lineage (NCBI taxonomy): Eukaryota > Metazoa > Arthropoda > Malacostraca > Decapoda > Atyidae > Halocaridina > Halocaridina rubra. Next base: position 47,292 of record JAXCGZ010000446.1, on the reverse strand, counting down.
ACGCCAAAACACTGTTGCGATAAAAGTAGCGGCGCCAAAAGGGTGGCGCCAAAGAGTGGGTGCCAAATAGTCTCCTTCTGCTTGTTGCATACATATTTTTGAATCATAGAAAGAAGTCCCAACTTCGGTTCTATGGGTGGTTCCTACGGTTTTACTTCGCCATATCCGCATGAAACTGATAAAAACCATCCGTTATGAGGTAACGAATGTCAGCCAAGAAAGTGCACTATATACACCTTTCGATGTGCGGGATCTACAGTGAAACAGATTCTTAAGAGAGCTTGAGACTCGGTAGGGGCTAATATTCCCGACTAGCAGCTCCCAAGCAGGAAATTTTTGTAATCTTATCTATTCAAGTATAGCAAATCAGTAATTTTTAGTTATATACCCATAAAATATGGGCATTCACTCTGGGTAACGGTAGCACTTGCCAAAACCAAAGTCCTTCGCAAGAAAACACCGTCAAAGTCCTTAACAGAAAATGGAATCCGAGACGTAAAACCGGTCACACACAAAATAAAAAATAACAACACCAATAAATATTTAATTTCTCCAGAGATATTTTTTATTTTCGAAAGCAGAGCTGCATGACAAGACTAATATATGCCTGAACTGCTGGTAGGATCACTTCCACCACTAACCAAGCATATCTATAATTGAACTAATTAAATTTGCTGAGTTAGCTGTGAATGCAAGACGGCAGACGGAATTGTACAAACGTACAAATTGTAAATAATATTTCTTATCAAAATATGTAATTATTGTAAATATGTAATCATTTAGTCAATATTATTTTAAAGTTGTATTCAATGGGTCAATAATTACTCTTGGGTTGTTTGTAACTCCTCCCACTGAAATAGCTGTACATATAAATAACCCTGAATTTGATCATTAAATCAGTTCAATATTCTGCTTGTACTGGTGAACATCCTCTTTTATATATTAAGTAAAATAACTCTTGCTTTCCGTTTGAAGTAGTGAAGTAACTACAGTCGTTACAGAATTTACTGTTGTTAAGTCCTGTCGAAAATCTTCCTGATTCGTAACGGAAGGTGCCTGTCTAATAAGCATGTTTGAAATAAATTTTAAAAGCACTAGGTATATTACTTACACCTTGAGATGCCTGTCTAATAAGCATATATGAAATAAATTTTAAAGGCACTACTACTTACACCGCGAGATGCCTGTCTAATAAGGCATGTATGAAATAAATTTTAATGGCACTAGGTGCATTCCTTACACCTCGAAGTACCAGTCTAATAAGCATGTATGAAATAAATTTTAAAGGCACAAGGTGCATTCCTTACACTTCGAAGTGCCTGTCTAATAAGGCATGTATGAAATAAATGTTAAAGGCCCTAGGTATATTCCTTGCACCTCGAGATGCCTGTCTAATAAGGCATGTATGAAATAAATTATAATGGCACTAAGTGTATTCCTTACACCTCGAAGTGCCTGTCTAATAAGCATGCATGAAATAAATTTCAATGGCACTAGGTGTATTCCTTACACCTCGAAGTGCCTGTCTTATAAGCATGTATGAAATAGATTTTAAAGGCACTAGGTGTATTCCTTGCACCTTGAGATGCCTGTCTAATAAGCATGTATTATATGAAGTTTAAAGGCACTAGGTGTATTCCTTGCACCTCGCAGTGCCTGTCTAATAAGCATGTATGAAATACATTTTAATAGCACTTGGTGTATTCCTTACACCTTGAGATGCCTGTCTAATAAGCATGTATTATATGAAGTTTAAAGGCACTAGGTGTATTCCTTGCACCTCGCAGTGCCTGTCTAATAAGCATGTATGAAATACATTTTAATGGCACTTGGTGTATTCCTTACACCTCGAAGTGCCTGTCTAATTAGCATGTATGAAATAAATGTTAAAGGCCCTAGGTATATTCCTTACACCTCGAGATGCCTGTCTAATAAGCATGTATGAAATAAATTTTAATGGCACTTACTGTTCTCTGTAATTTCAAGTGTGGAGCTTCATTTTCTTCGCGACTTTGATTCGTCAGGTTCTTGGTTCGCGGTCCGCCAGTCTGAGGCTAGAGAGGGCATTCACTCGGGGTAGCGGTCACACACTGACACAAGCAAAGTTCTCGCCCAGAAGGCACACAATTACATCAGAGACCTAAACTATATCCAAGTGAAATAAAAATATAGTATATATACATATATACACAAAGTTCCGGTTTTATTTCCGGTTTTACGTCACGGACTCCCTTTTCTACCAAGGGCTAGGACGGTTGCCTTCTTGGGAAGGACTTGCTTTGGCATTTGTAA
>JAXCGZ010000446.1:12500-40000 GCA_037179515.1 Halocaridina rubra | reverse complement strand
TTGGATACGAACGAACAATACCTTCAATATTTCATTAAAACAATACCAGACAACGCATTCGGACAATTTATGCAAGTCTCTGCAGTCGTACCGCATGAGGGGGGGAACCGGGGTTAAAAAGGGGGGAGAGAAATAGAGGGGGAGAGTAATGGTGATAGAAAAGAGGAAGAAAGAGGATTAGTAGGGGAGTATAGAGAGTTGGGGGGGGGGACCTGTTGAAAATAGTGAAATAGTGGGGAGTCCGAAAGTAGTCTCCGTGGCAAAATGGTAGCTTCCGCGACTCTGAGGCGGCAGGTCGAGGGTTCGCGCCCAATCACGAACTGAGGTTAGTAAGGGCATACACTCAGGGTAACGATTACATCTGCCAAAACAAGTCCTTCGCAAGAAGGCAACCGTCCTAGCCCTTAGTTGAAAAGGGAGTTCGTGACGTAAAACCGAATCCAGTGGGGGGTCTGAAAGTTAAACAAATGAGACCTTTTTTTTTTTTTTTTGCTTTTAACCAGAGGAGCTCCCCCCAGTATGGAGGGAGTGGGGGAGGGAGATAGAATGAAAATTATAGAAGTGAGAAGAAAGATGAAGAGAAGAAGAGAAAGATAAAGGGAGAAGAGAGAAAATCTGGGATTGGTTTTACGTCACGGACTCTTTTTTTCTACTAAGGACAAGGGCCCGATTTCTTAAACAGTGTAAACTTAGGATACCATATTGTGAGTTAGCTAGACACACACAAATGGATTTCATAAACGCATCTGACGCGGTTCTGCGTATGGCTAGGATCCCGTACGGGATCCTAGCCATACATAGAATCGTGTGTGTCTAGCTAACTAACAATATGGTATCCTAGGTTTACACTGTTTAAGAACTCGGGCCAAAGACCGTGCCTTCTTGCGACTGACTTTGGTTTTGGCAAGTGCAGCCGTTACCTTGAGTGAATGCCCTTTCTAATCTCTGATCGTGGCTGGCTGCGAACGCATTACCTGACGAATAAAAGTCGCGAGAGTTACCACTCGGCCGCGGTGGCCACTTGGAGAAGAACTATTTCAAAGTCATTATTGGATAATGACAGTAAAAGTTCTCTATTTATGCCTACATCAACACCGAATATTCTTGGATATTCGTTACACATTTCTTACTATCTCTTCACATCTGACAAGTCACAATACTCCCCATCTCTGTTTCACTTTATATTTTCTTCGTGTCCAGGCTCGATGAGGGTCAATTTATTTTAATTTTATATCTGGCCTGTCCCGGTGTCACAATAATAATAATAATAATAATAATAATAATAATAATAATAATAATAATAATAATAATAATAATAATAATAATAATAATAATAATAATAATAATAGTAATAATAATAATAATAATAATAATAATAATAATAATAATAATGTTAATAATAATAATAATGTTAATAATAATAATAATAATAATAATAATAATAATAATAATAATAATAATAATAATAATAATAATAATAATAATAATAATAATAATAAAATAAAGGTATAAGATTTATCGCCCTCATCAAAATTGTTTTTAATGTAAGACTGAGGAAGCGAATATGCACAAGTTTATCTAGGGTTCTACCTTTAAACATACATAAGGGCGGTTTACACGGTCAAACGGTTCGTCGAACGCGGTTCGACAGACAAGTGTTTGAAGTGATGTTCGAACGTGTGAACGGGGTATTTGGTTGTCGAACACGTTCCGTGTTCGACAACCAAATACCCCGTTCACACGTTCGAACATCACTTCAAACACTTGTCTGTCGAACCGCGTTCGACGAACCGTTTGACCGTGTAAACCGCCCTTAAAATGCAAAGTGAATTACAAATAACATAAATTCCTAGTGCCATCGAGAGATAGAGTGCCACCGAGAGAGTGCCATCGAGAGTAATAATAATAATAATAATAATAATAAGACTTTATTTCCAACATACATTGGGTATTCAAATATGGGTGTACAATTAAAATTTACAAGTAAAATCTTCCTTTAAGAGTAACTTCTTAAGATTATATTTAAAAGTATACACTGAACCAGCATTTTTTAGTTCTCTGGGAAGCTGATTATATAAATGAGGTCCACGAATGTTTATATCTCTTGAGCCAATATCAGTTTTAGACCTTCGTACTAATAAATCTTCCCCTTGACGGGTAGTTAACCCGGTAACTGAGCTTACTGTAGAAAAATTATACAAGCAATCAGGAATATTGTTTCTTAGTATATTAAAAACAAAGGTACATATATCAAAAACATATTTATCTCTAATGTTTATCCATTCTAGATCTTTTAAAACAGGAGAGATGTGCTCGTATTTTCTTACATTGCCAACAGCCACTCGTGCTGCAAAGTTTTGTAACTTTTGTATTCTTTGTAATTGAGTCTTATTTGTACATCCCCAAACTTTGAGACAGTAATTAATTAAACTCATAGCTAAGGACTGGACAATTATTATACGAGTTGATATTTCAAATGAGTCTTTTACCCTATTTAGATATATTAGAGTACCCATTACTTTTTTATAAATTTCATCTATATGCATTTCAAAATTCATGTAACGGTCAAAATAGACACCTAGGTTCTTTACCGAGTTCATTGGCTTAATGATATTACCGTTAAAATTTATATGAAGATTGTCATCAACTTCTGATAATAATTGTCTGGATCCGATAAGAATAGATTGGGTTTTAGTTTCATTAAGTAACAGACCATTTTTTAGAAAGTAACGTTTAGCCATATACAAAATTTCTTCTGCTCTACGAATAATATTTTCTAAATCATTAATTTCTCCTTCAATTAAGATTTGAGTATCGTCAGCATATTGAATGACATAACAGTTAGGTAAATATTTTACTAGATCGTTTACATATATTAGAAAAAGTATAGGTCCTAGGATCGATCCCTGAGGGACCCCAAACAATACCTTCTTGCGACTTGAGACTACATCTTTTATTCTGACTGACTGGTAGCGGTTTTTTAAATAGTTCTCGAACCAGCTTGGGTCAATGTTCATTTTTTTTGCATTTTTCTAATAGAATGGTATGGTGTACACTATCAAAAGCTTTAGAAAGATCGAGTAGTAGTAGCAATGATATTTTCTTATTATCTATATTTTTGTATATTTCATCTGATATTTTCAATAAGGCAGTTTCAGTTGATAATTTTGGCCTGAAACCGTGTTGACTTTTTGCAATAAGTTTATTTTTTTCAAGAAACTCACTTAACTGATTTGCAACAATCTTTTCAAGTATCTTTGATAAAATTGGTAGTAAAGAGATTGGTCTATAGTTAGAGACGTCGTCAGGATTTCCATTTTTAAAACCAGGAATTACATGGGGATTTTTCCATAAATCTGGGTAGATATTGGTAACTATGGAAGTATTGATTATTACCGTCAGATAATAAGCTATTACAAATAATGAATCTCTAATAAAACGAAAACAAATTCCATCTGATCCATATGCATTAGAGTCTTTCAGATTTTTTATTACTAAGATTACTGTATTACAATCTACTGTAGTAGGGTTAAAGACATCATTACTTCTATTGAATGCACTATGTTCTTGAACATTATTATTATTATTACTACCATCATCACTATTATCATTACCATTATTACCACCATCATTATTATTTACACCATTATCAACATTCCTATTATTATTACTACTACCATCATCATTATTATTACCACCATTACTATTATTGATTTCATTTATTATATCTTTTTTTGTTTTTTCAAAGGTTTTTTTCCCCACTTCAGCGAAAAAATTATTGAACTCTTCTGCTTTAGCACTTACATCTACCTCATCGGGTATAATTGATATGTTACTACTTTTATTACAGTTATTGGAAAGCATGGTTTTAGCAATTTTCCATGTATCAGAGATATTGCCTTTAGCGTTTTGAAATTCATTTTTGTAATACTGTTTCTTACTGTTACTTAATAATGATTTTACTTGTTTCTTATGCTCTGTAAACTTTTCTCTTAAAGGGATATTATCTCTTTGTAGTTTTACAAAGTGCCATCTCTTTCCCATCGATAGAGAGCCACCGAGAGAGTGCCACCGAGAGAGTGCCATCGAGAGAGAGTGCCATCGAGAGTGCCACCGAGAGAGTGCCATCGAGAGAGCCACCGAGAGAGAGAGAGAGAGAGAGAGAGAGAGAGAGAGAGAGAGAAAGAGAGAGAGAGAGAGAGAGAGAGAGAGAGAGAGAGAGAGAGAGAGAGAGAGAGAGAGAGAGAGAGAGAGAGAGAGAGAGACTCCAATTTATATAGATTTTGGATACAAGATACATAAAAAATATAAACGAGAAAAAATGAGATCAGGGTGTGGAGGGGGGCGGCACCCTTAGGGATGGGAAAGAGATTTTGTTCCGGTTTTACGTCACGGACTCCCTTTTCAACCAATGGCTAGGACGGTTGCCTTCTTGCGAAGGAATTGTTTTGGCAGATGTAATCCTTACCCTGAGTGCATGCTCTTGCTAACCTCAGACCGTGACGGGGCGTGAACCCTCGACCTGACGCCTCAGAGTCGCGGACGCTACTGGTTGAGCCACGGTGACTAGATGATAGATCTAATTATTTTCGAGGGCATTATCGACATGATAGAAAGTGGCCTCCGTGGCAAAGTGGTAACGCTCGTGACTTTGATTCGTCATGGCGAGAGTTCGCTGCCCGCCACGGTCTGCAGTTAAAAAGGGCATTCACTCAAGGTAACGGTCATAATTGCCAAAACCAAACTCCTTTGCAAAAAGGCAGCGTCTTAGCCCTTTGTAGAAAAGGGAGTCCGTGACGTAAAACCGATAATCCAATCGACATTAAGGAATAAGGCCATTATACAAACACATTAAGAGAGAAAATGGCACATAAACACCAATGAATAATTGCTTTAATAAGTCAGTAAAAGTATAGCACCGCTTAAGGGATGATTAATATTGCAATTAGAAAGGATATTACCACTACAAGGAACGAAGGAACGAGAAGGAATGGAATGGGAAGGAACAGGAAGGAATGGAACGGGAAGGAACGAAGGAATGGAATGGGTTGGAACGGGAAGGAACGAGAAGGAATGGAACGGGAAGGAACGAGAAGGAATGGAACGGGAAGGAACGAGAAGGAATGGAACGGGAAGGGATGGAACGGGAAGGAATAGAACGAGAAGGGATGGGAAGGAATGGAATGGGAAGGCACGGGAAGGAATGGAACGGGAAGGAACGGGAAGGAATGGAACGGGAAGGAATGGAACGGGAAGGAACGAGAAGGACTGGAATGGAAAGGAACGGGAAGGAATGGAACGGGAAGGAACAGGAAGGCATGGAACGGGAAGGAATGGAATGGGAAGGAACAGGAAGGAATGGAACGAGAAGGAACGAAAATGAATGGAACGGGAAGGAGCGGGAAGGAATGGAACGGGATGGAACGGGAAGGAATGGAACGGGAAGGGACGGGAAGGAATGGAACAGGAGGGAACGAGAAGGAATGGAACGAGAAGGAATGGAACGGGAAGGAATGGAACGGGAAGGAATGGAACGGGAAGGAACAGGAAGGAATGGAACGGGAAGGAACGAGAGGGAATGGAACGGGAAGGAACGAGAAGGAATGGAACGGGAAGGAACGAGCAGGAATGGAACGGGAAGGAACGGGAAGGAATGGAACAGGAGGGAACGGGAAGGAATGGAACGGGAAGGAACGAGAAGGAATGAAACGGGAAGGAATGGAATGGGAAGGAATGGTACGGGAAGGAACGGGAAGGAATGGAACGGGAAGGAACGAGACGGAATGGAACGGGATGGAACGGGAAGGAATGGAAAGGGAAGGAACGGGAAGGAATGGAATGGGAAGGAACGGGACGGAATGGAACAGGAAGGAACGGGAAGGAATGGAACGGGAAGGCATGGAACGGGAAGGAACGGGAAGGAATGGAACGGGAAGGAACGAGAAGGAATGGAACGGGATGGAACGAGAAGGAATGGAACGGGAAGGAACGAGGAATGGAACGGGAAAGAACGGGAAGGAATGGAACGGAAAGGAATGGAACGAAGGAATGGAACGGGAAGGAACGGGAAGGAATGGAACGGGAAGGAATGGAACGAAGGAATAGAACGGGAAGGAACGGGAAGGAATGGAACGAAGGAATGGAACGGGAAGGAATGGAACGGGAAGGAACGGGAAGGAACGGGGAGGAATGGAACGGGAAGGAACGGGAAGGAATGGAACGGGAAGGAACGAGTAGGAATGGAACGGGAAGGAACGGGAAGGAATGGAACGGGAAGGAACGAGAAGGAATGTAACGGGAAGAAACGGGAAGGAATGGAACGGGAAGGAACGGGAAGGAATGGAACGGGAAGCAACAGGAAGGAATGAAACGGGAAGGAATGGAACGGGAAGGAACAGGAAGGAATGGAACGGGAAGGAACGAGAAGGAATGGAACGGGAAGGAACGGGAAGGAATGGAACGGAAAGGAATTTAAGTAAGTATTACATATAAACACGTAGAATATACATAAATCAAAAGATATTTGAAGTGAAAGAAAGAAATAGAGACAAAATATAGATAAATTGTGTTTGAAAAAAAAGAAGATAAAGCATGTGAAGAACAAAAGAACAACACAGAGAAAGAAAGAGACAGAGAACAAAAAATTAATTCTGAACCAAAATAAAGTTTCTATTGGGTTTTACTGGACCAGCACCGCCGGGCGAGTCCCTTTGGTCTGCAGCGACACTTTGAAACAAGAGATGGGGAGTTTAAAATTGCATTAGGGCTCGCACACACAAGTCTGCATTCAGCGTGTAGCGATGCATTCCTAAACGCGTATACGCATGTCTGCACATACCCGAGTGCATACATGCGTATAAGAGTTCATTACAATACGAATGCATGGTAAGCTACGTATAAGCGATCACGTGAATGACGTGTACAATACATGCAATCATTTATACATGCATGTCTACACATACCCGCGTGCATACATGCGTATAAGAGTTCATTACAATACGTATGCATGGTCAGCTATGTATAAGCGATCACGTGAATGACGTGTACAACACATGTAGTGCGTTTATACATGCATTTATGAGCATACTCGAGCATATCCTAAATAGAACATAAAAATGTATACTTAATAACATGCAAATTCTCATGTAAACATACATAATTTAAGCGTATAATATAAAGATATTCCATGCAGATACAAGTAAAACTGTCCCCGTTAATATCTCAGATATGGAGCCTGACTCCTACCAAGGAGGTCCTGAAATCAACTCCAAAAGTAGTTCTTAAATTTTTCTCTCAACGTTAATCATCATTTTTGTTATGAGTGTCACACGTGGAGGAGCGAAAAACGTTTCGATCATTCTTCACTTATTATAAATTCATTCACGTATTTATATCCGTTCATTTCTTTATTTTTCATCTTTATGTTCATTATCTATATCTATATCTACAGTAGATTTATTATCTATTTCTCTAATAAGATTTTAGTGGCAGCGTCCTATTGGCAATCGGTTGTTTTTATATTCAACCAGTGATTGAGCATGGAGGGGATGTCTACAGGCTGGAGGGGACGTCTACAGGCAGGCGCTCCCTCTGATATACAAATACTAGACTCTACATTATGTAGTATACAGTCCTTGTATATTAAGAGTATATCCAGCATTAAAATCCATATACATTTATATACAATACTGTTATATCCTACTCTTAAACTAAAATTATATCAATTTTATTGTATATATGAATTTTTATGAGTAGTCACAGTAGCTCAAGCGGTAGCGTCCGCGACTTTGAGGTGTTAGGTCGAGGGTTCGCGCCCCGTCACGGTCTGAGGATAGCAAGAGCATGCACTCAGGGTAACGATTACATCTGCCAAAACAAGTTCTTCGCAAGAAGGCAACCGTCCTAGCCCTTGGTAGAAAAAGGGAGTCCGTGACGTAAAACCGGAACAGTAATATTAGATTTTCATGAGCAAGAGTGTAATAATGACCTTTAAACAGGTCTGGGATTGCCAATTGGCAGATGTCCCGATGTCATGTTTTACATCCCAATAAAATAAAAAATAAAATAAAAATATCGGTCTGAGCACGAAGAAATATAAAGCAAAGAGAAACAGAGATGGGGAGTGTTGTGACTTGTCAGATGTGAAGGGATAATAAGAGATGTGTGACGAATATGCAAGAATATTCTGTGTAGATGTAGGCATAGAACAGGATCCGTAACTGAAGGAAGACTTAATATCACGCTGTCCTGGACAGTCCTATTTAGAGGGTAGTGGCGTCCATCACGCGGTGTGGGTCTAATTAACTTAACAAGATCATTGAGTACTTAATTAGTTGTCTAAGTTATCATGAAATTACATCATTTAACACCTCTTATAGAAAGAAAAGGATGGATGGATTCGGTTTTACGTCTCGAACTCCCTTTTCTACTAAGGGCTAGGACGGCTGCCTTCTTGCGAAGGACTTGTTTTGGCATGTGTTATCGCTACCCTGAGTGTATGCCCTTACTAACCTCAGTCCGTGACGGGGCGCGAACCCTCGACCTGCCGACCCAGAGTCGCTGACGCTACATTTAGCCACGGAGACCAACGCGTAATTACCTCATTGTAATTACCTAATTGTGTTTACAGGAAAGAGCCCAAAGCTCGTAACTTCCCGTCTCCTGATCGGATTCATTTTGTACTTAGTGATACTTATCATTCTTGTCCTTAAAACTATGGATTGAATTAGCATTAACTACCTCCTCGCTTAGCGAATTCCAATTATCAACTACTCTTACACTAAAAAAAAAAAAGTACTTTCTTACATCCTGCAAAGAAGTTTTCTTAAGAGGCTTTAAACTATGACCTCTAGTTCTGCATCGCAGTATTCTCTCAACAGCTAAACACGTGGATTTACAACCTCATTCATAAAAAAAAAAAAAATACAGAAATATAAATAAAGACAGCAAGATTACACCTAAAATAAAAATTAAGTAGAAGACATCCAAGCTTAATTATGCTTGCATTAGGAGTGACTTTGATGAGACCCTACAGGAATCTAATTGAGTGACTTTGATGAGACCCTACAGGAATATAACTGAGTGACTTTGATGAGACCCTACAGGAATCTAATTGAGTGACTTTGATGAGACCCTACAGGAATCTAATTGAGTGACTTTGATGAGACCCTACAGGAATATAATTGAGTGACTTTGATGAGACCCTACAGGAATATAACTGAGTGACTTTGATGAGACCCTACAGGAATCTAATTGAGTGACTTTGATGAGACCCTACAGGAATATAATTGAGTGACTTTGATGAGACCCTACAGGAATATAACTGAGTGACTTTGATGAGACCCTACAGGAATCTAATTGAGTGACTTTGATGAGACCCTACAGGAATCTAATTGAGTGACTTTGATGAGACCCTACAGGAATATAACTGAGTGACTTTGATGAGACCCTACAGGAATCTAATTGCGTGACTTTGATGAGACCCTACAGGAATCTAATTGAGTGACTTTGATGAGACCCTACAGGAATATAACTGAGTGACTTTGATGAGACCCTACAGGAATATAACTGAGTGACTTTGATGAGACCCTACAGGAATCTAATTGAGTGACTTTGATGAGACCCTACAGGAATCTAAATGAGTGACTTTGATGAGACCCTACAGGAATATAACTGAGTGACTTTGATGAGACCCTACAGGAATCTAATTGAGTGACTTTGATGAGACCCTACAGGAATCTAATTGAGTGACTTTGATGAGACCCTACAGGAATATAATTGAGTGACTTTGATGAGACCCTACAGGAATATAACTGAGTGACTTTGATGAGACCCTACAGGAATCTAATTGAGTGACTTAACTAAATAGAAGACATCCAAGCTTAATTATGCAAGCAGTAGGAGTGATATTGATGCGACCCTAGACTGGAGTCCTGTACAGTGGTCGCCGTGGCTCAACCGGTAGCGTCCGCGACTCTGAGGCGTCAGGTCGAGGGTTCGCGCCCCGTCACGGTCTGAGGTTAGCAAGGGCATGCACTCAGGGTAAGGATTACATCTGCCAAAACAAGTCCTTCGCAAGAAGGCAACCGTCCTAGCCCTTGGTTGAAAAGGGAGTCCGTGACGTAAAACCGGAAACTGGAGTCCTGTACAATTTCCCCGTGTTGACTAAAGCCACACCACAGAGATTTTACGAGGCATAACAACAAACTCTCATTTCAAATCTCAGCTAATTGGAACAAGAGACATATCCATAAATCTCGGCCTAATTGGACAGCAAAGACAGGCAAATGTAACAGCCAATTAGTCCAAAACACTCCCAATTCCATTGCAAAATCCACATTTTATTATTTGTTTTTTTTTTTTTATTTCAGTCACCTCACGTGACTGAGTTTGCGCTTTACGTCTACGCATGTCGCAAAAGAACGTTACTTTTACTTACAAAGTCCGAAAGTGTCTCAATTTACTTTTTCATACGCTGCTGGGGGGGGGGTAAATAGCCCATTAACCAATTACAGTAAAATTTCCTTTTCTGTAATCCGCTACACCAGATTTGGAGGTTGTACGAAAGGTAGAAGTTACTGGCTGAATATTTTATATTGACAGGTACCAAATCACTCAGGGTAGCGATCAAACCTGTCAAAACCAAAGTCCTTAGTATGAAAGCACCATCCTAGCCCTTAGTGGAACAGGGAGTCCGTGACGTAAAACTGATCACAGTACATCACATCACAAAATCACTATTACAGATGCGTTTATGAAATCCATTTGTGTGTGTCTAGCTAACAATATGGTATCCCAGGTTTACACCGTTTAAGAAATAGGGCTTAAGAGAAAGTGTCTCCATGAAATCTGTAGTGGAATTGCGTTCTACGGTGTAGCTATTATTACCGTAGTCACCGTGGCTCAAGCGGTAGCGTCCGCGACTCTGAGGCGGCAGGTCGAGGGTTCGCGCCCCTGCACGGTCTGAGGTTAGCAAGGGCATGCACTCAGGGTAAGGATTACATCTGCAAAAACAAATCCTTCGGAAGAAAGCAACGGTCTTAGCCCTTGGTAAAAAAGAGGGTCCGTGACGTAAAACCGGAACGGAACGGTGTAGCTATTATTACTGTTGCTGGTTGGGCCATAGCTTGATCTGATGACTCTGGGTGATATATCACAGGGAAACTTGACATGGTTAGTGGGCTCATTCAGGGATTAAACAAACTAAAAAGGGTATTTTAAAAGTAACAGTAGCACAATATTACATAAAATATAACTTGATCACAGGCAACTATAAAACCGAAAATGGTTTTAAAATAATTAAATACATAGTTGAAAATATGCATAAGTTATCATTAATGTTTCACTAATCCAATATAAAATTCGGATGAGAAAGTATCAAGTGAATAATGATATTCAACTATTTCTTTTTCGGCGGAACGACAAAAGACAGGTGATGAAATTTAACACTCTTGTGCTCTTAATCAGAGGACCTGTTGTATATATCCGTTTTGTTGTTGATTATTATTGTTGTTGTTGTTGTTGTTGTTGTTGTTGTTGTCGCTATTATTATCACTATTATTATTACTATCATTATTAAAATTACCCTTATTATTATTATTATAATTATTATTATTAATATTATTATTATTATTATTATTATTATTATTATTATTATCATTACTATTATTATTATCATTACTATTATTATTATTAGTAGTAGTATTATTATCATTATTATTATTAATATTATTATTATTATTATTATTATTATTATTATTATTATCATTATTATTATTATTATTATTATTATTATTACTATTATTATTATTATTATTATTATTATTATTATTATTATTATTATTATTATTATTATTATTAATATTATTATTATTATTATTATTATTATTATTATTATTATTGTTATTATTATTATTATTATTATTATTATTATTATTATTATTATTATTATTGTTATTATTATCATCATTACTATTATTATTATCATTACTATTATTATTATTATCATTATTATTATTATTATTATTATTATTATTATTATTATTATTATTATTATTATCATTATTATTATTATTATTATTGTTATTATTATTATTATATTATTATTATTATTATTATTATTATTATTATTATTATTATTATTATTATTACTATTATTATTATTATTATTATTATTATTATTATATTATTATTATTATTATTATTATTAATATTATTATCAAGAATATTGTTATCAATATCCGCAGCTGTGGATCACGTGACCCTCTTAAAAAAAAATATTTGTTAAAAGTGCCATCTGTTATGCCTACCCAAGTTCTTTCTATTATCACTGTCGCTGCCTTCATAGTATAGCTTCAATTCTTGCACTCTCTAACGAGTAGTCGCCGTGGCTCAGGCGGTAGCGTCCGCGACTCAGAGGCGTCAGGTCGAGGGTTCGAGGCCCCGTCACGGTCTGAGCTTAGCAAGGGCATGCACTCAGGGTAAGGATTACATCTGTCAAAACAAGTCCTTCGCAAGAAGTCAACCGTACTAGCCCTTGGTTGAAAAGGGAGTTCGTGACGTAAAACCGGAACAACAACATTGCACTCTCTAACGAAACTATTGCCTTCATTGATGATGATGATCTGGTTTTACGTCACGGACTCCCTATACTACTAAGGACTAGGACAGGGCCTTCTTGTGAAGGACTTTGGTTTTGGCAATTGCGACCGTTTTCCTGCGTGAATGCCCCTCTAACCTCAGACCGTGGTGCGCCGTGAACCCAATACCTGCCGAATCAAAGTTGCGAGCGTTACCACTCGGCCCCGGTGTCCACAACAGCTGATGCCGTCTGTACTTTCTGTCATTAAGGAGATAAAACATGAAAATGACTATTGTTGTTTTCATGGTCGAAAGCGCTCCTATTGTGCGTCGGGTGAAAGTGAATGTGAAAGATTATTGTAAAATGATCGCCATAAATAGCAAATCCAGTTCCGTAACTCATACCGGTCATATGAATAAAAATCAACTCTCATTGTTATTTCTTAATTGGAATGTATTCGATGTTGGGTTTTTGTTTCCATTGAAGCTCTTTTCTAGAGATCAGAAAGGGAAAAAAAGGAAAAATATTATGAATCGCCTTTTTCTTTAAATCTAGAGGATGGAACAAACACATTATCATTATTATTATTATTATTATTATTATTATTATTATTATTATTATTATTATTATTATTATTATTATTATTATTATTATTATTATTATTATTATTATTATTATATTATTATTATTATTTATTATTATTATTATTATTATTATTATTATTATTATTATTATTATTATTATTATTATTATTATTATCATTATTATTATTATTATTATTATTATTATTATTATTATTATTATTATTATTATTATTAGTAGTAGTAGTAGTAGTAGTAGTAGTAGTAGTAGTAGTAGTAGTAGTAGTAGTAGTAGTAGTAGTAGTAGTAGCAGTATCATCATCATCATCATCATCATTATTATTATTATTATTATTATCATTATCATTATTATTATTATTATTATTATTATTATTATTATTATTATTATTATTATTATTATTATTATTATTATTATTATTATTTTGGGAGTAGTTCAAAAAATATCAATGTCATGAACCATGTCTAGTTAGACACTGAACTCTTGTTATTAAATCTGAATAAAAAAAACATGGCTGAAATTCACCTATTATCGCCTTTATCTATTTTTTTTTGCTTTATTTTGTATTTTCTTTAATAATTTTATTGCATTAATTTACTAAAACAATATACACTACAGATCAAAAAAAGATTGGTACCCTCAACACATTATATTACCCCGTAAATCAATAGGCTGGGTTAGGTTAGGTTAAGTTAGTTTAGTACAGGTTAGGTTAAACATTAAGCAGAAATTAAGTTTGACAGTGTAGCTAACCTAACCTAACCGAATGATTTACGAGGTAAGTCAATGTGTTGGGGTTGCTAATATTTACTTGATCCTACAGTGGTGCTAATCTTTACTTGATACTACATTGATAATTCTCGCTCTTCTATGTAGTAATATAAATAATATTAACCCACCGTAACAAGAGAAAAAGTGTGAATGAAAAATAGCACAAAATATACATAATAACCAATCAAATTCAAAAGAAACCGTAACAATACGAATAATATCGTAAAAATATTACAAAAATTACCAGGAAATTCGTTCACTTTCACTCTTCATCGTTCAGGTATCACATTCAGAGCCATCATTTTCCCACCTCAAAAAAAAAAAAAAAAAAACAAACACACACACACACACACACACACACACACACACACACACACACACACACACACACACACACACACACACACACACACACACACACACACACACACACACACACACACTTACATCAAGGAGCAAATTCAAGATAATATATTACAAAGAAGAAAAAAATGGTTAATGAAATTGAAAGCACTTGCAAAACAAACTTTAACAAACGAATAATTGAACAATTAAAAAAAATATGGCCGAATTGATCTATTTATTTCGAAATGAACATGAAAAAGAACCATTTATTGATACCTTCGTCAAGACGCACTGTTGCGATGCATTCAAACATTTTACAAATTTCTGGCTACGTCTGAATGGAATTTTGCATGAGTGATAGGTTATAGAATCCCTCACCCCCACCCACCCCACTCCCCACCCCCACACTATGCAAACATGTATTGACCCCTTAAGAGTGAAAATGCTTCTCTCTATAACACAGTGGTTCACAACCTTTTTCACTCCCTTGCCCCCTTCAGCAATTTTCAAAAACCTCGTGGTCCCCAATGTCATTTTTCCTTGCGTCCCTCCGACAAATAACGATTTACAATAAGGTAATCGGGGAAAAAAAAAAACAACGCCATGGCCCTCTTAGAGTCTTCCCACGGACCCCAGGTTGAGTGACCCTGCTCTAAACATATATCAAAAGTCGCAACCAAATAAAGCTTTATATTCCGTGGCCCTCTTAGAGTCTTCCCACGGCCCCCAGGTTGAGTGCCACTGCTCTAAACATATATCAAAAGTCGCAACCAAACAAAAACTTAAAAAATAAATCCATGGCCCTCTTAGAGTCTTCCCACGGCCCCCAGGTTGAGTGCCACTGCTCTAAACATATATCAAAAGTCGCAACCAAACAAAGCTTTAAAATAAAATCCGTGGCCCTCTTAAAGTCTTCCCACGGCCCCCAGGTTGAGTGCCACTGCTCTAAACATATACCAAAAGTCGCAACCAAACAAAGGTTTAAAAAAAAATCCGTGGCCCTCTTAGAGTCTTCCCACGGCCCCCAGGTTGAGTGCCACTGCTCTAAACATATACCAAAAGTCGCAACCAAACAAAGGTTTAAAATAAAATCCGTGGCCCTCTTAGAGTCTTCCCACGGCCCCCAGGTTGAGTGCCACTGCTCTAAACATATACCAAAAGTCGCAACCAAACAAAGGTTTAAAATAAAATCCGTGGCCCTCTTAAAGTCTTCCCACGGCCCCCAGGTTGAGTGCCACTGCTCTAAACATATACCAAAAGTCGCAACCAAACAAAGGTTTAAAATAAAATCCGTGGCCCTCTTAGAGTCTTCCCACGGCCCCCAGGTTGAGTGCCACTGCTCTAAACATATACCAAAAGTCGCAACCAAACAAAGGTTTAAAAAAAAATCCGTGGCCCTCTTAGAGTCTTCCCACGGCCCCCAGGTTGAGTGCCACTGCTCTAAACATATACCAAAAGTCGCAACCAAACAAAGGTTTAAAAAAAAATCCGTGGCCCTCTTAGAGTCTTCCCACGGCCCCCAGGTTGAGTGCCACTGCTCTAAACATATATCAAAAGTCGCAACCAAACAAAGGTTTAAAAAAAAATCCGTGGCCCTCTTAGAGTCTTCCCACGGCCCCCAGGTTGAGTGCCACTGCTCTAAACATATACCAAAAGTCGCAACCAAACAAAGCTTTAAGAAGCGGAGCTTTTGCGTAAGCGAATTTCTTTCCAAAAGCGGAAGTGATACGTCAGTAGCTTTCGGATATCGGAGAGCTAATGGCACCCCACGTGTTATCTAGCACTGGCAACGAAATCACGAATCTAATTTGCTGAGGTCAGGACTTTTCTTGTAATGATGGCTCTTCTTCTTCTTTTTTACAATTATTCTCTTTCACTTTTAAAAAATTGGCATATCAGTGCATGGGGATCTTCTATTTGACATATTAAATTCCTAATTTAAACAGGAATTGTACCTGTTCTGTACGGGAAATAGACAGAATGGAGGGCAGTTAAAACTAATATTCTTTTATCCAAGGTTAATGTTAACATACATATATTGCATGTATGTATTTGATTACTTACGTATCATTGGATACATTTCTCGCGTGTCCTGTACATGCCACATTCATGAACGCCAATGTATACTTTAATTAAAAACGTAATTGAAGTTGTCCACTTAAATTAGCACCCTACTTTCCTACACCAAGCTTTCTCTCACGGTTCAATCACGTCTAGTACAACCACAGGAGAGATTAAAAAAAAAAATCTTATTTTTCACTTGTGACCTTGACATGTGACCTACTTTCTCTCCATGAAATAAACGGGGGTAACAGCTCTTTATATTGTGATGATAGGTAATATGTCATTAATCTAATTATACCTCCAAGTCATTCAGTATACACTCGGTGAGTTATAACTGTCTTAATCACTATCTGTGTTCTGATTTGCTTCCTCGGGTCAAGGTCACATTTACGTCATGTCATCTCAATCATGGCACAGCATCCGAACAGGAGATTCTGTGTCTGTCTGTACAACAGACTCTTGGCTAGTACAGTGGTAACGGGCTGGCCTCGCATTCGCGAGGTCGACGGATCGCGCCTCGTCCAGGCAAGAGAGTTTAAGCTGTTTACTGGAGAGGTTACTGCTGTGGCTGGGCACCACAGTGGGGGGGTTGGGGTTGTGCCGGTTGGCGACCACCCTATGGGTCCTCTATGACCCGTTCCGCCCATCCGTGGGTGGTGAATCTAAAACAATAAGTCTGTACAATGCATTAAGATCATTACCAACACAGAGTATATATATCTACTTACAGTATATACGCTAGTCTGTGAGTGCCATAAATACTTCATACAAGTACTTTACCTTAAACGGCACTGCCAAGTCACAGGCTTCAGTGCAACAGGTTTATTCTCGTGCTGAAAAGAATAACAAATGGGTCAATATAATGCTATATGATAATAACAATACTTTCTATTGCAATTACTATGTAATAATAACAATAATAAATCAAATACAAATATTGAAAATTATATATATATATATATATATATATATATATATATATATATATATATATATATATATATATATATATATATATATATGTATGTATGTATGTATGTATGTATGTATGTATGTATGTATGTATGTATGTATGTATGTATGAGGATTCTGATCCAATTCATAAAAATGACAAATGAAAATACGAAAGTAAAATATATATAATAGTAGAACCCATAGAGCAAAGTAATCCCCTTATTGTTTTCTTGTTTTGATGTCGGCTACCCCCAATTACAGGGGGAAACAGCCAAGGTAGATAGATAGATAGATAGATAGATAGATAGATAGATAGATAGATACATAGATACATAGATAGATAGATAGATAGATAGATAGATAGATAGATAGATAGATAGATAGATGGATAGATAGATAGATATAGATAGATAGAAATGAAAATATGAGGCTTTAAGTTTCGCAAAAAAAAAAAATATTATTATTCCACAACTCTAAATATAAATAGTATAAATATCCAAATTACTGAGGGACGGGGGAGTAAGAATACTTCCACCGCGTTCTCCTGCGTGTCGTAAAAGTCTACTAAATGGGGTGGAGCGAGGGGACTAGGAATCCCTCCTGTGCATTTACTTCCTACAAAAAGTTAAAGCATTTACTTTGACTCAGCCACCCCCTTATAAGGGGAAATATGGGTATGGTATATGGATGGACTAATTACCAAACTAACTCACTCACTAAATATGTAAATAAATATATGGATAGATTAATAATGATAATTAATTACTATTTAATTAATTAATTAATTGATTAATTGATAAAAGAGTCAGAAACTGACACATCTCTGAGATTTGGTAAGTTCAAAGGGCAACACCAGGGTATCGAACATCTACCCGCCTCGCACGAGCAACCGTCCTAGCACTAGTAGAATGGAGCGGACGTAAACCTACCTCATAATTAATAACTAATTAACAAACTATTTAACTGCACTAAATATATATATATATATATATGGATATATAGTATATATAGTCATATATATATATATATATATATATGTATATATATATAGATAGATAGATAGATAGATAGATAGATAGATAGATAGATAGATAGATAGATAGATTTGATAGAGAGATAGATAGCATACGATAGATAGATACATACATACATACATACATAGACAGACAGACTAGATAGATAGATAGATAGATAGATAGTAAGATAGGTAGATAGATAGACAGATATATACATACATATATATATATATATATATATATATATATATATATATATAGATAGATAGATAGATAGATAGATAGATGGATAGATAGATAGAAAGATAGATGATAGATAGATAGATAGGTACATACATACATACATACATACATACATACATACATACATACATAAATACATACATACATACATACATGCACACATACACACATACGTACGTACGTGCGTGCGTGCGTATACACACACACACACATACATACATACATACATATATATATATGATAAATAATTAAATAAATAGATAAATAATTGCATGTCTCTCTCCCACAAATAATTTTTCGCCGTCACAGCCAACCATCCATTAAAGCAGAACGATAAATGTGAGAGATAAAATTCTGGCGAAGAGATCTCCAAGTCAGGAGAGAGAATAATGAAATGGAAGCCATTAACCCCCGCCCCCCTGCCTCCCCCCCCAAAGAGAGGCAGCAATGCTAGATAATGGCTGATGGATTTAGAGGTTGAGAGAAACTGGTTTTTATTGCGATAGATACGGAGAAACATCGACCCCACATAAAAGTGAGAAAAGATGTAGACGAAGAAGAAGAAGAAGAAGAAGAAGAAGAAGAGAGAAGAAGAAGAAGAAGAAGAAGAAGAAGAAGATTGCGTCACCTACAAGCAGGGAGTAGAAGAGCTAGTGATCGGTTTTACGTCACGGACTCCCTTTTTCAAGTAAGGGCTAGGACGGTGCCTTCTTGCCAAGGATTTTGGTGTTGGTGTGATCGTTACCCTGAGTGAATGCCCTTTTTTAACCTCAGACCGTAAAGAGCTAGTGATCGGTTTTACGTCACGGACTTCCTTTTTCAACTAAGGGCTAAGACGGTGCCTTCTTGCCAAGGACTTTGGTGTTGGTGTGACCGTTACCCTGAGTGAATTGCCCTTTACCCTCAGAACATGGCGGGTCGCGAACCCTCGGCCTGACGAATTAAAGTAGCAAGTGCTACCACTCGGCCACGGTGGCCACACTATGGCGATTATTTTTCATGGCAATCATGACAGCAAGTATACTACGGAGGGTACATGGCACTTACCTCATTACCCAAAGTGGAGCTTACATATTCACTTTGGCAGAGCCACTTAAAGATATAAAAAGGGGGATGTGATGTCCCTCAAGTGGTAGCCCCTGTCAACTCAAGTGGATTCCGTGATTACAATATTAGATGTGTAATCCTAGGGAAGCATCTTCATTAGCATGGGCTTCGATCAATACAAAAATGTGTGTGTGTGTGTGTGTGTGTGTGTGTGTGTGTGTGTGTGTGTACTCTCTCTCTCTCTCTCTGACACACGCTCACACGAGTGCGTTAATAAGTAGGAATCAAAGGTTATATTACGTCAATATATTGTACAGAACATACTGCAACTTTCCATCTTCATTCTCAGCCTTACTCTGATCCTCCTCCTCCTCCTCTTCCAACTCATTCTATCTCACTTTTCCCATCTTTTATGGAAGACTAAGACTAATACCCTCTATTATATGGAACAGAAAAATGAGCAGAATAATGAGCAGAATAATGAGCATGACTTTTCGAAGAAAATATTAAGGGGGACACGAGTTCACTGATGATCAAGTCGAAATTTAGCCTGAGTAATAGTTATATAGTGAGTGAGTGAGTGAGTGAGTGAGTGGGTGAGTGAGTGAAGAAGTGGGTGAGTGAGTGGGTGAGTGAGTGAGTGAGTGAGTGAATAAGTGAGTGAGTGAGTGAGTGAAGAAGTGAGTGAGTGAGTGAGTGAAGAAGTGAGTGAGTAAGCGAGCGAGTCGAGTGAGTGAGTGAGTCGCATGCATCTTCCAGAGGCAGATGGTAAGTAAGCGTCAAGTCAGTAGTATTAGTTCCATCTGGCAAAATGTTTCAAAAGGTATCTCTAGATATTATTTTCCCCAGATGTTTGTTTGGGTCCCACGAGAGCGCTTCAACACTTTCTTAATCTCATCATCACTCAAGAGCTTTCATCTTCATGAATCTCTCATGACCTTTCGAGCCAAAATATTCATCTTCAGGGAGGAAAGGTGAAGGATGCGTACTTTAAAAACGGTAGTGGTGATGGAGGGGCCAGGAGAGAGAGAGAGAGAGAGAGTAATAATAATAATAATAATAAACTTTATTTCCATTTTACAATGGTATTCGTCAGCCAGGACAAGCCCCAACCCCCCACTGTGATGTCCACCCACAGCAGTCCTGCCAGTAAACAGCTTAAACTCTCGGTCTTGACGGGGACCGATCTTTCGACCTCGTGAATGCGAGCCAGCGCGTTACCACTGTACTAGCCAGCAGGCTAGAGAGAGAGAGAGAGAGAGAGAGAGAGAGAGAGAGAGAGAGAGAGAGAGAGAGAGAGAGAGAGAGAGAGAGAGAGAGAGAGAATGTTTTGTAGTTTTGTAACTGAAATGCCAGCACCAAAACAGTATGTTCTTATATTTAATTTATTAAAGAACCATATAAGATATGTCTTAAGAAATGGACATACTAACAAACAAACATACCTTGATATAAAGTACAGAGTTAATCTTCAGATCACAAAATTAAACTTTAAACTATCAGACCTTAGGTAACGTGTTTTAAAACACACATGGTTATGAATGAACAAACATCAGCTATACAATATACATCGAAATTTAATGTTATGAGTAAATGAAAAATTTAAAGAAATCAGTAAAGACTTAGAAATAATATAACAAAATTGACAATCTTCACAGACTGTGAAGCATTTTGGAGAGCTAATGATATGCCTCAGTGACTTCACAGGTTTTCACGGCTTGAAAAATGTGAGAATGTAAGAAAGCTGAGAAATATTTGAACAATATGTGTATTAAAGAGAGAGAGAGAGAGAGAGAGAGAGAGAGAGAGAGAGAGAGAGAGAGAGAGAGAGAGAGGAGAGAGAGAGAGAGAGAGAGAGAGAGAGAGAGAGACCGAATCCGGGTCTCAGCGCCAGAAGAAAACATAATGATCCGGTTTTACGTCACGGACTCGTGTATCTATTAATGTAGTCACCGTGGCTCAAACGGTAGCGTCCGCGCCTTTGACGCGTCAGGTCGAGGGTTCGCGCCCCGTCACGGTCTGAGGTTTGCAAGGGCATGCACTTAGGGTAACGATTACATCTGCCAAAACAAGTCCTTCTCAAGAAGGCAATCGTCCTAGCCCTTAGTAGAAAAGGGAGTCCGTGACGTAAAACCGGAACTCATGTTTCTATTAAGGGCTAGGACGGTGCCTCCTTTCGAAGTACTTTTGGTTTTGGTAGTGTGACAGTTACCATAAGTGAATGCCCTTTCTAACCTCATACCGTAGCGCACCTCGAACCTACAACCAGACGAATAAAAAACACGTACTACCATCCGGCCACGAGCAGCCACAAAAGAGAACATAATATATGAATATACTAATATATGTCTTCGCTGGCTTCCGCGCACACCACGATATGGTAACGTATCTATCATTATATTATATAAATATCGTTACTATGTGGAAAATGATATAATTACATGAATTTGTGTACACTGTCAAGAGTACTTTGATTACAGATGGTAAACACATTAGCACGCAACTTATCTCCAGGGTGACGTACTCGAGATAATGACAGCATTAAAATATCTTTTTACCTCTTCACAGTTGCTCAAATATAAAAATCTGAACCATAATTATGTTCCGGTTTTACGTCACGGACTCCCTTTTCTACCAAGGGCTAGGACGGTTGCCTTCTTGCGAAGGACTTGTTTTAGTAGATGTAATCGTTACCCTGAGCGCATGCCCTTGCTAACCTCAGACCGTGACGGGGCGGACCCTCGACCTGACGCCTCAGAGTCACGGACGCTACCGCTTGAGCCACGGTGATTAAAAAATCTGAACCATAAAAGGTAAAATAATAAAATTTTAGCGATCAAATTCTGTTCATGCCGGAACATCAAAACCACATTAGAAAGATCATTACATTAACGAAATTGCATAATTATGTAAATGAAAAAGTAAATAATACATAAAAATATAGCCATAAGCATTAATAACGTAATTAATAAATAATATAAAAGCAAATTTTATATAGTGTGTATGTATGTATGTATGTATGTATGTATGTATGTATGTATGTATGTATGTATGTATGTATGTATGTATGTATGTATGTATGTATGTATATATCGCTATGTATGTGATGTATGTATGTATGTATGTATGTATGTACGTACAGATAGATAGATAGATAGATAGATAGATAGATAGATAGATAGATAGATAGATAGATAGATAGATAGACATGAATGAACAATTGCATTCCATAGACTATATCAATATAGAAAATACTAATTTTGTCTATTGCATATACTGCAAATCGTACTAAAGCATTGGTCTGTGCAGTTTTATCTGTGCAGTTGTGACCATGAAAATACATATGAGTAACAGTCACATAAACGAAATTTGTTGAAAACAATTACATAAACAAATCAACAATAGCAAATCAAGTGTAAATATGGCAAATTATGCATAGTTAATTGCAATAACTTCAGAAAAATTATTGAATGATAAGAAATAGATTAGAAATATAAATAGTAGTCACCGTGGCTCAAGCGGTAGCGTCCGACGACTCTGAGGCGTCAGGTCGAGGGTTCGCGCCCCGTCACGGTCTGAGAGGTTAGCAAGGGCATGCAGTCAGGGTAACGATTACATCTGCCAAAACAAGTCCTTCGCAAGAGGGCAACCGTCCTAGCCCTTGGTTGAAAAGGGAGTCCGTGACGTAAAACCGGAACAAGATTAGAAATAAAAATAAATACGCAAATTACGCTAAACATCGATTCTCTGTTGCTCTAAAGGGGGGTTTACACGGTCAAACGGTTCGTCGAACGCGGTTCGACAGACAAGGGTTTGAAGTGATGTTCGAACGTGTGAACGGGGTATTTGGTTGTCGAACAC
Source organism: Halocaridina rubra (assembly GCA_037179515.1). Classification (NCBI taxonomy): domain Eukaryota; kingdom Metazoa; phylum Arthropoda; class Malacostraca; order Decapoda; family Atyidae; genus Halocaridina; species Halocaridina rubra. The sequence continues at coordinate 16,519 of JAXCGZ010000446.1, read as the reverse complement.
GTTCCGTGTTCGACAACCAAATACCCCGTTCACACGTTCGAACATCACTTCAAACACTTGTCTGTCGAACCGCGTTCGACGAACCGTTTGACCGTGTAAACCCCTCTTAACATCGTTCGAGGATCTTGCTGGAGGAAGGTTCCAACCGCAAGGTAAGGAGTCCATTTACTAGCTATGACGGGAGGGTTATGTAGAACTTAAGTGTTCTGTCAAGTACCCGCTTATTATTGCCATTTATTTCCACGACGTGAATCTCAGAAGGAGGAAATTGGTTTGCGATGTTCTCAAAAAAATATATATATACACACACACACACACACAAACACACACACACACACACACACACACACACACTCGAATATGCAGCCCCCTTTTGGAATCCGCACTTGAAAAAGCAAATAGCTAAGCTTCAAAAAGTTCAAAGACATGCCACGAAACTGGTGCCAGAAATACGCAATCTCAGTTATGATGAGAGGCTGAGGGAATTAGACTTACCATCACTCGAAGCTAGAAGATTGAGGGGGGGTATGGTAACAGTCTTTAAATTCCTTCATGGTTATGATAGAGTGGATAGGGATCGATATTTTGATATGGCTGGCTATAGAACTAGAGGTCATAGTTTGAAGCTTCGTAAGAAAACTTCTTTGCAGGATGTAAGGAAATACTTTTTCAGTGTAAGAGTAGTTGATAATTGAAATTGGCTAAGCGAGGAGGTAGTTAATGCTATCTCAATCCATGGTTTTAAGGACAGGTATGATAACACACACACATCTCCAGCTTTACTTTAGTTTATGGAGTAACCATATATTACGCGCGAAAAAAAGAGGGGAGAGAGAGGGGAGGTTTTCCTTAATGGTGCTTTACTTTACCACGTGGGAGGAACTATACATTACGCGCGAAAAAAAAAAACGCGCGAAAAAAAAAGGAGGGAAGGGGTGGTTTTACCATAATAAGGCTAAAGTTGAAGGGCAAAACACGGTAGTCTTATACGCACTGATTTCCCATATTTTTTCCCAGTTTTATATTTTTTACTGTTCAACCCCTCCCAATATATTCATAATGGGTGGGGAGACTTTTTTTTTTTCCTTTTCTGGAGAGGCCTGCGCACCTGAGTTCCGCTTCATCGATGTGGTTTTTTATATGATCTTTTACCTTCCTGAAAAGGGGCCTAGAACACACACACACACACACGCATACACATACACACACACACGCACGCACACGCGCGTACGCACGTATCACTAAGTCAAAAATGGAACCGATCAGGAGACGGGAAGATACGAGCTTTGGGCTCTTTCCCGTAAACACAATTAGGTAATCACAATTAGGTAATCACACACACACACACACACACACACACACACACACACACACACAATGAAGAAGCAGAGAGGTAATATAAACAATACAAAAAATCATGCTAAAAAAGTCAAAAAATAAAAAAATAAATAAAAATAAAAATAATATATATATATATATATATATATATATATATATATATATATATATATATATATATATATATATATATATATATATTAAATTCGCTAACGAAGTCATCCATTTAGAGAATGATGTGATGAAGTAAATACATAAAATCAAAAAAGATTTAATATTATGAAATAATACAAGGACAGAATAATAAGTTGATGATGAATAATAACATAAACAGAAACATCTCTCAATGGCTCTCGCATTCAATTCTGATCCAACAGGAGTTAATAATGGTCTTGAAGAGAGACATAAATGCCAATTCTGATTATTTATTGCCCTCAATTACGAAGTCAAAGACGCCATTATCAAGGTTGCTGAAAGTGCCAATTACTGAGAAATATCGACCCTATATAATCATATGAAATATCACTTTGAATTGCATAAACTGATCTAGTCTCCGTGGCAAAATGGTAGCGTCCGCGACTCTGAGGCGGCAGATCGAGGGTCCGCGCTCCGTCACGGACTGAGGTTAGTAAGGGCATACACTCAGGGTAGCGATTACATTTGCCAAAACAAGTCCTTCGCAAGAAGGCAACCGTCCTAGCCCTTAGTAGAAAAGGGAGTTCGTGACGTAAAACCGAATCCATTGCATACTCTTATCTAAGATTTGATAGTACGACTCAATTCCAAATGTCCATTTTAGAATATTTATATAAGGGCCGTGGCCACCGTGGCCGGGTAGTGGTGTTCGTGACCTTGAGTCGTAGGGTCGTCGGATCGAGGCTAGCCCTGGACTGAAATTAGAAAGGGTATTCACTCGGGGTAACGGTCTCACTGCCAAAATCAAAGTCCTTCGTAAGAAGGCACCTTCCTAGATCTTGATAGAAAAGGGAGTTCGTGACGTAAAACAGAATCATATCTATATGAGGGCCACTACACGGACATTAGTGCCCATAAACGAAGTGCCAGAGTTCCCAAAGTTATCTATAGATATATGAAGATACTGAAGATATCTATAGATATATGAAGATACTGAAAATAACACATGAAGTAGCAATGTCACTAAATTTTAAAAGTCTTCAGGCGAAATAAACGTACAAAAAACTCCATTACCTTTTCATACTTTTTTCCCGTGAAATTCTGGCGATACTATGAAACCTACAGGAAAACATCCTGTGCAAGAAATCTGTAAGTTTGACTTAAGTATTATGCTTTGAGCTCAACGCTTTTCGATAACATTAGTGGCTTCAAGCCCGGATAAACGCAGATAGCTGGCGTCGAGAGAGGCATTTGACAATAAAAAATTGTCTCTTCTACAAATGGATTCGGTTTTACGTCACGAACTCCCTTTTCTACTAAGGGCTAGGACGGTTGCCTTCTTACGAAGGACTTGTTTTGGCAGATGTAATCGCTACCCTGAGTGTATGCCCTTACTAACCTCAGTCCGTGACGGGGCGCGAACCCTCGACCTGCCGCCTCAGAGTCGAAGACGCTACCATTTTGCCACGGAGACTACTCATGGCACTTCTATAAATATAAATACTAAATCGAGTGCCACAAAAGTCATGATTGTCAGGAAGAAATGCGTCAAATCAGCTTCTATCTAGATAGGAAAGAGTTATTCTTTTTAGGAGTCACTGTCGCACTGCATGCATAAAACCCTTGTCACTGGGACTACCAGTGACAAGGTACTGTGTGGAGATTTGTAGCTCGCGGATTGGTCGGTGCAGCGACTGCTTCTTCCCATCTACCTCCAGACTCTGGAAATCTCTTCCTCCTTCTGTCTTTCCTAATTCTTATGACCTATCATCCTTCAAAAAGCAGATCTATCGTCATCTCAGGGCCTGGTCTTTCATATCTCTGGGTCCTCTGCACTTTGACTGTTTTTTCTGTCTGTCGTTTACCTTTGTGTGACATTACCTCATCTCTGCCTTGTCCTTAACCTTTTTCTTTTCCATTCGTCTTGGTATTCTCTCGTGCCCGGGCCTATATTGATGAGGGCAGTTTTTGCCTGTCCCGGTGTCACACTCATAAAAAAATATATTATAAAAATCTATAATTAAACGCAATTTGCAAGTAAACTTTAATTCCATCAGATCTAGTATGTTAGTCTCGCAAACATGTTACAGAGAGTGAAGGCTCTGTTTCTTACTTTCAACTTCATATTATAAATACTATTATCCACGAAATGATTTTGGGTCCTCTGCACTTTGACTGTTTTTTCTGTTTGTCGTTTTCCTTTGTGTGACATTACCTCATCTCTGCCTTGTCCTTAACCTTTTTCTTTTCTTTTGTCTTGGTATTTTCTCGTGCCTGGGCCTATATTGATGAGGGCAGTTTTTGCCTGTCCCGGTGTCACACTCATAAAAAAATATATTATAAAAATCTATAATTAAACGCAATTTGCAAGTAAACTTTAATTCCATCAGATCTAGTATATTAGTCTCGCAAACATGTTACAGAGAGTGAAGGCTCTGTTTCTTACTTTCAGCTTCATATTATAAATACTATTATCCACGAAATTATTTTGTGTCCATCTTGGAACTCGAGTTTGCGTCGAAAATTACAGAATTATGCCACCATAC
>JAXCGZ010000446.1:0-2500 GCA_037179515.1 Halocaridina rubra | reverse complement strand
CACAGCGGGACGTTAGTAGAGGCATCCAGCCTTAATCCCCCTAACTCCAACCTGTCTGTGTCCACCCCCATTCGAACGGGGGAAAATTTATACAGAAAACGATAAAAAAAAGATAAAAAAAAATGTACCGTGAATTAAATCTTATAATTACTGAAGAGCTCATGAAAATACAAACACACACACGCACATACATACATACACACACGCACACATGCACGCACGCACGCACATGGGAGACTTATTAGGAAGCTGCAATCAATGGCTAGAATAGGTGGAAATGTCTTGGAATGGATAAAAACTTACTTAGAAGGAAGGGAACAGAGGGTTAGAGTAAGACACTCAGTGTCTGAATGGAGAAGAGTTAGTAGTGGAGTTCCACAGGGTTCAGTTTTAGGGCCACTTTTGTTCCTTGTATATGTAAATGACCTACCAGAGTGTGTAAATTCATTCATGAATATGTTTGCAGATGATGCAAAGATTGTGAAGAAAGTAAAAAACGAGAACAATGGTAGAGAACTTCAGGAGGATCTAAATAATCTGCATGAGTGGTCAGAAAAGTGGCTAATGAAATTCAATACCTCAAAATGTAAGGTAATGAGAATGGGTACAAGTGCAAGAAGGCCCAAGCTTGACTACTCGGTGGCTGGAGTACAACTTCAGGAGACAGAAAATGAGAGAGATCTAGGAGTAAACATATTGGCAGATTTGTCTCCAGAAATACATATAAATGGCGTAGTAAGGGCAGCATATGCATTCTTATCAAATGTAAGGGTAGCCTTCAGGCACATGGACAAGGAAATGTTCAGAAATATTTATGTAACCTATGTGAGGCCAAAACTCGAATATGCAGCCCCCTTTTGGAATCCGCACTTGAAAAAGCACATAGCTAAGCTTGAAAAAGTTCAAAGACATGCCACGAAACTGGTGCCAGAAATACGCAATCTCGGTTATGATGAGAGGCTGAGGGAATTAGACTTGCCATCACTCGAAGCTAGAAGAGTAAGGGGGGATATGGTGACAGTCTTTAAATTCCTTCATGGTTATGATAGAGTGGATAGGGATCGATATTTCGATATGGCTGGCTCTAGAACTAGAGGTCATAGTTTGAAGCTTCGGAAGAAAACTTGTTTGCAGGATGTAAGGAAATACTTTTTCAGTGTAAGAGTAGTTGATAATTGGAATTCGCTAAGCGAGGAGGTAGTTAATGCTACCTCAATCCATAGTTTTAAGGACAGGTATGATAAGTATCACTAAGTCTAAAAATGGAACCGATCAGGAGACGGGAAGATACGAGCTTTGGGCTCTTTCCCGTAAACACAATTAGGTAATCACAATTAGGTAATCACACAAACACACACACATTTCAGCGGAATTCGCCAAATAATAATAAGAAAAACATGGTCAGTCTTTTAAGCAGCTTGCTCTAAAAACCATTAAAAAAATTCATAATGAAAATCAGTTAAGTCTGCTTTCCTATTTAATAGCGTGTCTTTAATCTCTTTTGCCCGGGCCACAAGTTTAATCAAATTCTCTGAACAAAAAATACATTAACTGGAATTACGCAAGGTTTATAGATGGGAAATAGAGTAAAAAATCATTTAGTATTTTGGGTAACAAGATTTAGTAGTCACCGTAGCTCAGGTGGTAGTGTCCGCGACTTTGAGGCGTCAGGTCGCGGGTTCGCGCCTCGCCATGGTCTGAGGTTAGCAAAGGACATACACTCATGGTAACGATTACATATGCCAAAACAAGTCCAAAACAAGAACATTTTAAGTAACAAGATTCAGTAGTCACCGTAGCTCAGGTGGTAGCGACCGTGACTTTGAGGCGTCAGGTCGCGGGTTCGCGCCTCGCCATGGTCGACGTTAGCAAGGACATACACTCAGGGTAGCGATGACATCTGCCAAAACAAGTCCTTCGCAAGAAGGCAACAGGCCTAACCCTTGGTAGAGAAGGGAGTCCGTGACGTAAAACACGCTATTTTAGGTAACAATACTTATAATTGTAAATACTCGAATGTCTATAGATTTTGGTGTTTTGAAGTTCATTCTCTCATAATAGAAAATAAATAGATATAATAGAAAATAAAGAGAGAAAGAACAGATAATATCTGATCAGGTAACTTCAAATTTTATTGATTATTCATTGATAATATTACAATAAAGAAATAGACATTATATATATATATATATATATATATATATATATATATATATATATATATATATATATATATATATATATATATATATACATACATACATTATTATTATTATCATTATTATTATTATTATTATTATTATTATTATTATTATTATTATTATTATTATTATTATTATTATTATTATTATTATTATTATCAAAAAAGGTGATCTGAGGCTTACTAATTTTCCATATTCAGTGATCCGCAAAAAAAAAAAAAAATGCACACACACAAACAAACACATACAGACTGAAAGTTAGCCAGACAGGCCACAAGCATTACCGAACCAGTAACAAG
>JAXCGZ010000445.1:0-68118 GCA_037179515.1 Halocaridina rubra | reverse complement strand
CCTGACGCCTCAGTTTCGCGGAAATCAGAATCCTTTTACTCAGTAATAATTATATAGAATAAATTAAATGTACACACTTTATCAGCAAAAGTAGTATTTTCTGGCAAAGCTGTGTGCCATAGTCTGGTAAGCCTTATTGCCCATCTACATAGGAACGTTTTCTGTAGAATTTAATGTGACCTTTCTATACTTTATAAAATGTTACATACCTCACTTGTGTGACTTTAGTTTCACTCTCTCAAATCATATAAATGGCAGTAGTCACTATCTCCAGGACAACAGGATTTTTTTTATTTTTAAGAGGGCGGGGCAAAAATACCTCCTCAATTTTCCCCTACGTGTCGTAAAAGTTAATTTAGGGGTTGGAGCATGAGGACTGGGAACCCTTTCCTTTATATATTCCTCCCACAGAGTCAATATTTTTTGCTTTGACTCGGCCAGCCCCTTCTTGAGGGGGATTATGGCTCTTGCATATTGGATTATTAATTCCTTATCACATATGCCTTGGAACTTTTGCTTGGTCCTTTGCCATCCCGAATGCTTTCACGCGTCTCTCTGTAATTACCTTAAATCCACTGAATTTCAATGGAAATAAGTATTTGCAATTTAATTTTATTCTTTATCAGTGTGCACAAAGTTTTCTCTTGGGATTCAACAACTTACTTCATATTCTATTTCAGATCATACATCTTGACACATGAGGAACTGAATTATATAATGTTTTCCTTACTTCATATCTATATTTCTTTAACTGTATTAAATAATGTTACTTTATTGTTTTTTTATTTATTTTTTATTTTTTTTACACCAGGACGGGCCAAAAAATAATAAAATGAAACAGCCCTCATCGGGCCTGGGCACGAAGAATACATAAAGTAAAGAGAAACAGAGATGGAGAGTGTAATGACTTGTTATTTAAATCATGTGATTGTCCCTAATAAGGACCAATTTCAATATATTTGTGACATTTGACGTTTACTGTTATTAAAACGTATGTATTGAAAAATATTTAATAATTACTTTAATATTAATATTTCTTTATTTTCTCTGGACGATAAAGCAAGTCACTTGTTTTGCGTGATTTTGTAAAAGCAACAGTAACTTCTGATCATTTCTCTTTGAAAGTTGTGGAATAATCTTTCATCTCATGCTTTGATATCAATTCTTAAATATTCTTCATAGTTATTTCACCTCCTCCACTTCTATTTTCCCCCTGACAATATTTCTTTAAAAGGTTGCGTGGTTATAAATTCCTCCTCCTCTTCATTTTCCCGTGACAACGTTATTTGAAAACGCTTCATACTGATTAATTTTCCTCCACTTCAATGTTTCCCTGACAACTTTTTTTGAAAACACTTCATACAAATAATTTCTGCCTCCACTGCAGTTTTTCCTTAGCAACATTTCTTTAAAAAGCTTCTTAGTTATTATTTATTCCTCCACTTCTTTTCTTCATGACAATATCACCATAAAATGCTTTATAGTTCTCGTATCCTCCTCCACTTGTTTTTCTTCCTGGCAACAATTCTTGGAAACGCTTCATGGGTGTCGCATTCTCTTCCACTTTTTTTTCTTCATGACAATATCACCATAAAATGCTTTATAGTTCTCGTATCCTCCTCCACTTTTTTTTCTTCCTGGCAACAATTCTTGAAAATGTTTCATGGGTATCTCATTCTCTTCCACTTTTTTTTCTTCTTGATAAGAATTCTTGAAGATGCTCCATAATTATCATCTCTCTCTTCCTCCTCTTCTTTTATTCTCTTACAGCATTTTTGGAAAATTATTGATAATTGACATCATCTTGAAAACGCTTCATAGTTATCACTTCTTCCATTTCTTTTCCTCCATGATAATATTTCTTGAAAATCCTACATAATTATCATTTACTCCACTTTTTTTCCTTAAAAAACATTTCTTGTAAAGGCTTCATTGCTGTCGTTTCTTTATCTGCTCCCTTATTCACGACAACTCACTTGAAAACGCTTCATAATTATTATTTTCATCGCCCACTTCTTTTGCATCCTGTCAAAACTTCAAGAGTTCATATTTATCGTTATTTCCGCTTTTTTTTTCTCCTGACGATATAAAAATGTTTTAGTCATCATTTCTTCATCCACTTCTCTTTTTTTTCTGACAATAATTCTTGAAAAGTCCTCGTGTTACCAGTCCCTCCTCCACTTCTTTTTTCTTCCCTGGCAACAATTCTTGAAACCCCTTCACAATTATCATTTCCTCTTCCATTTCTCTCTTCTCCTTGAGCTCCAACCTCTGAGTGGTATTTGTACTGTGGATGATTCTCGTTCCAGTAAATGGGAGAGAATTGCTCTCTCTCTCTCTCTCTCTCTCTCTCGTAACAATAAGACTAGAAAACTTGATTGAGGGATCATGTCTTATTTTTAGATGGGAAATATCTTTTGTTATTATTATTATTATTATTATTATTATTATTATTATTATTATTATTATTATTATTATTATTATTATTATTATTATTATTTCCTAATGAGCTATATATAATTTTCATTTTTTTTTGGCAGATGTAATAATTCATAAAGAAAACTAGATTAGAGATAAATAGATAAACAACTATCACAGAGAGAGAGAGAGAGAGAGAGAGAGGAGAGAGAGAGAGAGAGAGAGAGAGAGAGAGAGAGAGAGAGAGAGAGAGAGAGAGAGAGAGAGAGAGAGAGAGTTGTTCTCACTTATCCTCTTATCATGAATAATGCTAATCTAGAGAAGACCCGCCAGATCGATCAGGATTAGTGTCCTAACAGGAAGTTGGAAGAAGAGAGGGAGAGGGAAGGTGATATGCGAGAGAGAGAGAGAGAGAGGAGGAGAGAGAGAGCGAGAGGAGAGAGCGAGAGAGAGAGAGAGAGAGAGAGAGAGAGAGAGAGAGAGAGAGAGAGAGAGAGAGAGAGAGAGAGAGAGAACTAGGCAACAGACTCAAGATCTTTTCTTATACACCACAGGACAATATATATATATATATAGATATATATATATATATATATATATATATATATATATATATATATATATATATATATATATATATATATATATATATATTTATTTTATTTTATTTTTATTTTATTTTGGTTTTATTAGTCCACCTCTCTCTACATATATTCTTCTTCTCTTGACGTACTTGTACCATGCTGTTTCCTTTCTTGAGTATATCTTGACATTATTTTATCTTGCTCTGTGCCTCTTTTTTTTCGCTTTTTATCATCCCATTATTTATATTTAGTATAGCCTTATTTGTGTCTACTTATATTTATATTTTTTTATTGGTTATCTTTTCCAGTATCTTTTTTACACGATTACTAATTACTTCCTTATTTTTTACTTTTTTTTATTCTTAAACGTTCTGTTTAGCTGAGTTATCGTCGCAAGTCCAAAATCGACTTACGCGTGTTCGATCCCATTCCAGAGTGTTAATAAGGGCATCAAGCATTAATCCCCCATCTCCGATAAGTCTGTGTCCACTCCCGTTCATGGGGAATAATTGTGACTCATAAATCGGTTCAAAGGGTATATCTCCTCCAGATAAGCTGGTTTGAGTTTCGTCTGTCGCTTCCTAACCCCTGCAATCTCAGCCACTCAAGTTATTACTCAACAAGGATGATGGCCTTGGGCCCTCCTCTCTCGCTAAGGCTTCAGAATAGGCTGAAAGGTCTGACCTGTAGCTTTGCACCTCGAAAATAAAGGTTACAAAGATACTGAACAGTAGTAAAAGAAGGAGAAATTTCTATAAACTCTAACCTTTGACCTCTATTTCTCCCCGGTAATGCAGATGATAAAATCGATGTGGGAGTTTTGGTGCCCTGCAATTTTCGAAGAAGAATTTACTTTAATGTAAACTCAAATACAGAATGTAACTGCGTATTTAGCATTGGCAAGTTGCTCCATGTGATAAGGAGTGCCACTGTTATTAGCAGTTTTGTTAACAACTAAGAACTGGGAGGCATAGTGCTAACATGCTTTAAGAGAGGATTAGGAGAGAAAAAGAGGGGGAGAGAGAGAGAGGAGAGAGAGAGAGAGAGAGAGAGAGAGAGAGAGAGAGAGAGAGAGAGAGAGAGGAGAGAGAGAGAGAGAGAGAGAGAGAGAGAGAGAGAGAGAGAGAGAGAGAGAGAGAGTGAGAGAGAGAGAGAGAGAGAGAGAGAATTCATCAGTGATATAAATAAATGTACATATTTGTAGATGTACTTTCGAACCACTTCTTCCATTGTTTTTTTTTTATTGGCGCTTTGTGATGGAGTAGTATAAGCCAGAAAGAAAATTATTGCTAACGTCATTTCTCTCTCTCTCTCTTGCTGCAGTAACTAAATAAGATATCGAGGTTGTATTCACAAATACCTAACTTCGTCAGCCATAATATGATCCAAACTCTCATCGACAAAAGATAGTCTTTTGGTCTCATTTCAAGGACGACTGAAACGCACATGAACATTATATCCGACTCCAGTATGATTATGCATCTTTCCAATTCCCAATATCTACCAATCTTGGTTTTTTCTTCTTAATTACCTCTGTAATCATGTATTCCACTAGATATAGTTTTAAGGAAAGATATAGCAACAGTCAACCTATAGGTCTGTCTCCTTAATGTATTTAACTATTTTTTTATTTTTGTGTGTTAGCCAAGTTTATCCATTACTTTACTTTGTAATCATCTGTCCTTTTTTTTATGAATGTGACACCAGGAGATGTAAAGCGTTATGACTTGTCAGATGGGAAGGGATAATAAGAGATATGTAACCAATATCCAAGAATATTCGGTGTAGATGTAGGCATAGAAAAAGAACCGTAACTGAGGGATGACTTAATATTGAACTGTCCTGGACAGTCCTATTTAAGTCCAGTAGACCTTCATCTGTAGTATCTGAACGGGAGGATGGTGCCATTGGCCTTTATGTAGTTCAAGGAGCTATCTGACGATTATTATCAGTGACTCCGAAAATCCATCCAAAGATAAAGTCACTACTGTAGATCGTGTATATATGAGTAACCTCCAAAACCCCATGCAGAGTTAAGTAACCCCGTAAATATTTAGATAGGGTTGGGTTGGGTTGGTCGGATCTTGTTGGATAGGGTCGGGTAGGTTGGGTTGGGTTAGGTTAGGTGACATGCCATGTAAATTTAAATACCCCTAGACCACCATGGGGTGCTCTATGTATATTTGAGTACCCCTAGACCACCCTGGAGTCACTCTACTTGACAAGACCCACTAGCATAAAATGTTTCCCCTAAACACAAACAGGTATTCATATCCATTGTCAAAACTAGCCATGTTCTCACTATCAATAACCTCCTTTATATAATTATTTATACCTGTATTGAGTTGTTTTCATTGCATGGTGTTTCACCTCTTTCACAGGCAAAGCGATCCTGATGGTGAGTGTCTGACGGCTATGAGAAAACTCCATCCAACTTGTGCCGAGAGACACGCTGGTCGCGATCCAATGAAGTGCCACAAAATTTCGGAACAGTGCCGTCAGTCAGGTGGTGTATGCAGGTAAGAGATAAAATTGCTGGTAAGAAGGCAGCGATAGCTATATATTAGTGCTTTATTTGGTTGGATTTTAAGACAGTATTCTGTGTGGCTTGTATACATATATTCATGTTTATTTTTAATACATAAATATGAATTACACAATTGTCAGAGACCATAATAAGCAAAAAGAATGCAAATAATAATACATGAACACTACTTAATCAAGGCTGAAACACTTGAGTGCCAAAAACGTTACAGGAGTGCCAAATAGTAACAGTACACCTGAGAGTGATACTAAAGCAAAATTGGCTAGCTGACATCACAAATAACCTCCATCCACTTAAAATTAGTCACAAATAGTTATGTAGATAGATGGTTTACGGGTCACCTTGTGTGAAACAAATTACGTAACATTCCAGTGATTATAAAAATATATTTTCTCATTTTTAACCTCTTATTGGAATGTGTAAATTGGGAACTGCAGTAGAAGAGTGGTTAGTGCCCTTAACTCGAGCAGTGACAAACCCTTGTTCGAACCCACCATGAAGCGTTAGGAAGGGCTTCCAGCTTAAATCCCAAGCTCCAGCCTGTCTGTGTCCACCCCCACTCAACTAGGAATTAATAGTGACACATAAAACAGAAAACACTAACAGACGGATAATGTGAACTGATATCATTGTCTTTGTATCAAGTCCTGCTTATTTGTACAATAACAGACAGATAGTGTGAATTGATATCATTGTCTTTGTATCAAGTCCTGCTTATTTGTTTTAAAGTAATTATTAACCACTTTTAAAAAATGTTAAATCCGGTGTTCATTAAATGTAGCAAAAAAAAAATATTTCAGGAGATAGCATGTCATGACTACTGTCTTGGAGGATTTTTATTCTGACCTAAATGTATCTTTTTTAGCAAAAAGTTGGAGGAGTATGAACAGAACTGTGCTGCAGACGCCATGACAGGCACTTGTGCAGGAACTCACCGCAACTGTCAGAAAGCTGTCATGAACATCTTGGGCACAGAGCTTCATGCTACATGTGTATGCAAGGGAACAGATTTCTTGCACCAACATGACTGCTACACTTGGCAGAAACTTCTATGGTCTAATCCTTGCGTCAGTAAGTAATAAAAAAAAACCTGATTTGTATTTCATTAACTTGCTGATGTTTACGATGTGAGGCCTTCTTGTCACTAAGAAATGCTTTATTAGTAATTTTAAATTACTTAGCTGTGGTGCTACATACATTCGTTCATTGTTTGTACTTGTACTAATTTGTTAATGTAGATATTGTGGAAAGTTTCAGGAATGAATTCTTCCAGCAAAAAAGATGTGTTGAATTATGAAGCTGTGTAAGATAGTATATCACATTGGAGCAATTTCTGCAGACTTGCTTAAAGTCTCAGCTTAGCATCTTTAGTTTACATCTGTCTGAAAGTTGGCTTCATTGTTATTGTACATAATGCCATAGTAATCATGAAACTTTTTAATTATTTGCTAATACTTAATTTACATTTTCTAATTTTAGTTGAATCGCACTTGAAATTGCACCAAGAGATCGCTGAAGGTGGCAGCGAAAGTTTGGATGCCGATTTTCGTCCTCCGGCTACTATTACAACCCCTCCCCCCAGACATGTTTATGTAGAGCCCACTCCAGAGGAGGAAATTATAAGACCACATGATAAGAACTATGGTACTGTTCGAGAATACGGACCGGAGGGAAATCTCCCTCGTCCTTCAGGATCCTATGGCATCGAACGCATAAGACCTGATTGGGAGAATGGCCGAAACGGCATGCCCAGGGGACACATTCCACCAGGAAGTGAAAATAATGGAGGCGACTTGACCCTTGATAAGACTAGATATGATATTGTTGGAGGTGAAATGGGGAGAGGTGGCATTTCTAGAGGAAATAATTTTGGAACTGAGATTGGTAGAGACGATGACAGCTCCCGTAGAGGCATTATGGTAGGTGGCACAGAGGGTCGAAGGATATACGGCACTCAAGTTGATATTTCTGAATCAAAGTGGTCTAGTGGTCGCCACAGAGGAGGGGGAATCAGTTTGGAGAAGAATGGTGACAGGAATGGAGGAAGTGTATTCAATGGGGGGAGTCGCTTTGGAGGTAACCAGGAGCAGGGTGGAAGTGGTGGGCGCAGCAGTTGGGGACGAGGCAATGGTCGCATACCAGGTCTAAATGTTGGAGGGAACCGGGATCGATTTGGTCCAAATACTCCCTATGACAATGACCAATCTGGTGGTGAATCTAGTGGTCGGGGCCGTGGCCTTGGCATTGGTTCAGGACATCGAGGCACTCCAATAGTCATTGGACCTCCAGACCGTGGCAGTGGATCTGGTAGAGACTGGTCTACCTCCTTCGGCTCTGGAAGACGACAAGGAGGAAGACCTTGGAGTGGAGGGGGAGCAAGTCCTGGTGAATATCCCGATATATTTAGTGGTCGTGAAAATTCTCCAGACAATATTTACCCTGTGACACGGCTTCCAATGGGACGACCCGATTACGAAGTCCCTACTCCTCCCAGCATTGGCCGTGCAACTCCAGAGCCCCCTGCAATCGCTCCACCGACCCCACAGACGACCACTACCACCACCATCGCAACCACCACAATACCACGTCGTAAGTACACTTATACTGTACACTCAATTTTTGTATACATTGGGAAAAAATTTACTTGAATTATTTTATACAGTTTTGCACTCTAATATACAGAAGTCATCACAACGCCCAGCCATAAATATAAGTATATACATAGTTAAATATGAATACTCATACTAATGATCTGTACTTAAATAATTGGCCTATTTACTGACTGAATGATCTATATTATGCAATTGCCTTTTCTGTTTCCCAGGAACATGTACCATTAAGAATGCCAACAATGAACACATGACCACTCTCCAAATTCCTGAAGGCAGTCGCAAACGAGTAAGTTGCAATGTCATTGGTCAATCCTACTTTGCCTCAAGGCAGAGGAACCTTACCCACTTACCCTGTGGTTGACCCAAGCAGGGTGGTGGTGGTGGAATTGTGGCAGCCCTCTATCCCCAAAGAGCTAAGAGAAATGATTGAGGTGTATTAGCTTCTGGTGAATGTGTATGCTTTGACTCGGTCACACCCTCACATTGTATATGACTGTATGTATAATATGAATATTTTATTTTGACTCGGCAGTAGATTAAGTAGTAGTAGTAAGTCCTGATTGGTAGTGTTATAGGTATATAAACATGGTCTTTCCATGAAATATTAATATAGTAAAACCTTGATATATAATATTCGGTAAATATTGTAGCTAGAAATATCAACTGTTTCTGAGTAGAGCCTTGTGCACTATTTAGAAAACTATGCATATTATTTTTCATTATTATTCTTACTTAAAATCTCTTCTGTATATCTTTTGCTTAGTATAATTATTTTGATGCAGAAAGACTCTCCATCCTTATGTTTTCAATGATATTTTTTTTTTTTTTACAAAGAGTTTACATTGGAAATTTATTTTTTATTATTTTGCTCGCTTAATTTGCATTCTGTGTCCTAATACTGTACGTATTATTTCTGTCATCCTCCAAATGTCTATAAGAAAAAATAAGAACCAATGATTACAATATTTGACTCAGGAGATGACAGACTCACTATTGAACTCACTGCTGGGCAGTAGGAAGAACTTCCAGCCTCAGTTCCCCAACTCCCGTCTGTCCACCCCCATAATGGGGAATAATATAATGCATGAAACATAAAAGAATCAATGATGTATAACTTAGTTGAGAATTCATGAAATGCTTAATTTTTTTTCTTGCAGATTTACAACACATCCGACTGTTCGGCATTGTGCGAATGTCGCGAAATGAACCGCGGAGCCGAACCAGAGGCCGTCTGCATAACGCTACGATGCATCGAGAACAAGTCTTGTAACACACACGATGCTATGTACCCTCACTCGGCTCCCTACTATCTAGCTTACAGGGGAGTTTGTGACTGCTATGCTGGTAACTTTATATGCCAGAAGCCAAACCCAGGTGAGATTTTACTCTCATATTTATATGATTGAGTAATCAGAAAAAAAAGTGTACTTTATAACTGTTTTGTGTGTGTGTGACGTGGTATATCCTTGTTGATATTCAGAATATTCTTCTATGCTTTTTAATGGATGACCAGGCTGGAGGGGGAGAGGTAGGGCTAAGAGAAGGTTTATGAATGAAGCGAGGGAGGATATGGATGTTTTTGTGGTGTAATGGAAGAGGACGCAGGGGATAGGGCGAGATAGACACAACTGATCCACTGTCGCGACCTCTGAATTTAGAACCAAATCAAATGATGGTGATTTTTTAATGGGTGGCATAATTACTTGCTTGAGGAGTCCTTTTGGCATTTATTGTCAGGTATTATTCATATTTCTCAGTACTTTATAAGTAGATTTAGACGTGCTCCATATTTTTGTCTTGCACAGGCCATAGCATGAAGAAATTTTGGGGCTACTTTGGCTTGTTATCTACAAGGAAAAAATATCTACACCGTACTTTGGCTTGTTATCTACAAGGAAAAAGTATCTACACCGTACAAATTTTATTTTGGAATGATATCTACATAGTAAAACATAATAACATATAGAAAATGTAATTAAGATATTAAAAGATTTTCTATGAATTATATTCTAGCGATAAACAGCATGTACATCGGCTAAAAATGCTAATTAAAGATTAGGTTAGGAATCTAGATAACAAGCATATCTTTGGAGATTTGTTAACCTACTAGCTTTCTTGTTGTAGATCACTATATAAAGTGTAGGTCACATACCATTGTAGATTCATGACACATAGATAACAACCCAAAGTAGCACCGAAATATTGTATATAAATGACTGCTTTTGCTCTTATGGTGGTGTGGCGGGGGAAATAATTCAGCCTTTTATCCCCAAGGAGCTAATAAGAGTGATCATAGGTATATTAGCGTCTTGTGAATTTATGTGCTTTGACTCGACCATCCCCTTACATGGAGATTTGCAACCATTGTGTATGTATGTATACTAAAATGTACACTGGAGTGCAAAATTATATAGGTGTTCATAAATTACATAGCAGTTATTATGCTTCGTTTATGGAGACGTGCAATTATATGCAGTTCTAATATAAATAGTAATCATAGCTGCATTTATAATACTAGAAAGTTTAGCCCTACTAGAATGCAATTAAGAGTTATATCTATTTACATGCCCCCGGGGTTGGGGCAAGAATCCATCCTCCTTATATCCCTGTGTCGCAAAAGTTTACTGAATGGGGCGGAGCAAGGGGCCTCAGCATCCGTTCCACTTTATTTTCCTCCAGCAAGAGGGTCAAGGATTTGCAGTGATTCAGTCACCCCCATGTAAGGGGATCAGTATTTTTGTTTGTAGACAGATAGATCTATTTACGTAAGTGTGTGCTCAGGTTTTTCACTTTTGCAGTATCGTCTGAAAATGGTAACGAATTATTGGTCATCATTTCAGAAAACTACACCCTAGGGCCTGGTGTTTACCTGTTCCTTGGTTACAGCAGAGGAGAAATGGAGATTCTGCAACCAGTAACGAGTAAAAATGAATTAGATGCATTGAACCAGATGGAAGACGTACTAATAAGGGAATATGGCTTCAAGGTAAGTTGATCTTGTTTTTGAATTCTTGGGTCTTGTAAAGATTCCCATGTACAGATAAATAACCCATTAAATTATTAGGCTAGGTTAGGTTAAATAAAATTAGGTCAGGTTAGGTGACTTGCCTTGTAAATATGAATAACCCTAGAATACCTTTGGAGTACTCATCTTTACAAGATCAGGATTGTGTCATAATAAAATCAGCTTTAAATTCATATCATATTCCGACAATGTCGAACTCTTGGTAGAGAATATAATTTTTAGGTGTGAAATGCTCCTAACACTTTGTGATTTTACAATTGATTTTATTTATATGTATTGGCATCAGTTCATTTTCCCCCTGATGGGGGGGTAAGAATACCTCATTCGTGTTCCCCTGCAAGTTGTACATGTCTGCTAAATGAGGGATTTTGAGGGGACTACGAGTACTCTCCTTATTATTTCCTGCCAGAAGGAGTCAACATTTTTTCTCTGACTCTGGTATCCTCCTTAATACAGAGAATTTGTGCTTTAGTATATAGAAAGATCATTAGTGACGGATTCTATCCAAGGGAGGAGTTGAGTGATCTCTGCCTCCCATAGTATATTTTCTTTGTCCCTCATATTCTGCATTTGCCTCATTCTTCAGGCTGCTAAGAATTCCGCCTCACTATTCCCTTGCATGTCGTAAAACCAGTGTATATATGATGAAGCTCGTGTTTTCCTCCTGTAAATTGTCCAGGTTGTGCTGAGATCTGGCCACCCCCCTTACAAGGGGGATTGTGACCTATGTATATACTTGGTTGGATGGATTATCATATCCCTAGTAATGGGGGAGAAAGCATACCTCACTTGCATTCCCGGCATGTAGTAATCAACTAAATGGGATACTGGGGGTGCATCTCTAGCATGCCATCCTCCCTATATATTATTTAGGCAGGATATGATGAAACCTTGTTGCCTCCCTCTTTATGATTAATTATATCAGTATTGTATTTTCATATAATCAGTGAATTAGCACCATTATGTAAACACCTTAAATAATTAAGTACGTTTTATGTGTCACTATTAATTCCTAATATGGGGGGAGTGGAAATGCTGATTGGTGCTGGGGAATTAAAGCTGGATGCCTTTCCTAACGCTCCACAGTGGGCTCGATTGCAAGTCTGTCAACTTCATAGCCGAGTATTCTAACCGCTCTGCTACTCTGATCTTCATGTAAATACCTTAAATATAATGACTGTATCATCACATATAAGTAAATTAACATAGTCCCTCCTTTTACATAGTGCCATCTGAACTTAAAACATCACATCGGCGAGAACGTCATTGCCATTGCCACTCTTAGAAGTGATCCAGGCGTGTACATCAGTCCATTCAGGAAGCAACGCAGGGAGAAGGTAAGAGATGAACGAAATAAGTGATTTACAAGATAAAATATAATGAATAAGAAGGGTGCAATACTGCTGTTATAGTATGCCAGGTATAGTTATTGATTTGTATATTCAGTGTACCCATATGGGTACGCACACTTTTCCTTTGAGGTTTATAACTGAGGGTATGTTATTCTTACACTTTTATCTGGGGTCATATTATGCTATGTAATGTTATCGATTTACCAATACAACTTTTTTTTTTAGGTCTATATTTTAGAGTGCCATTTTTAGTCTTACATTATTATCTGAGGTCATGAAGGTATATCCATGGTTTGCCATTACAGTAGCTATCCATATTTATCCTGATTAGTAGGTGTGAGTCTGGAAATGACAAATGCCATTACTTTACCATAGACAGAGTGGATGATAAGGTGGATCCTTGAAGGATTCTATTGTGAAGTTTTATTGTAAAAAATTTTAGTAGAGATAGATGATCTTTGATGAATGAGAGTGATATGAAAATTTGAAATTTCAAAAACTCTATGTAAAATTAGAATGAGGATATTTTGTATTTTTTATATATTTACTTAGTTTTCATTCATTAACTTTCCATCAGGTACTACCAAATATACTTAACTGATGACAATACAGTGCCATATTGCAACAGAGTAAAAAAGTAATCTTTTGTGAATACTTAAGGAATTAAAAACTATGCTTGTGAAGTGTAATATAAATATTGTCATGAATGTACTCGGCTGTTGACTTTGTAGCTGCATGAGAATAGGGACAATATACTGTACGTAGGGTGTGCCAAAGCTATTGAAATATCTGTATGAAATCGTTTATCATGTTGAAAGCTTTGAGAAGCGTTTATCCTTGTGATCTCTTAATGACTCTGAGCATGTTTTACCATAGCTTCCTGTAAAACGTAACTTACTTGGGAGAATGAACTAATTACAGTATTATTTATTATAGGAGGAATGTGCCAATCCTCTGCAGAGGCTGGCTGAGAAGATTAACGCCCGGCCACGCCATTCCGACATATTAATGGATGCTCACCTCTCAATGTTCATCCTGGCTGAAGTTGACGTCAATTTTCCAGAAGCTCAGACTTCCTTCTCATCGATTGGCGATCATTTGCGTCCATGTTCTCTCGTGACATTCTTTGCAATTCTGCTCACAACACTTCTTCTTCACCATCATTTTGAGAATGTGGTACCTTTGGGAGTCCGTGCAACTTGATGGTGAAAACCCATTCGAGATGAGATACATGGTTGAGATGATGTTATTTCATTGTAGCAGTGTGAGACGCACAAAAAATGCACTTATCCTGGAAACCCCAACAAAAGATAAAGAAATATTGCGGAATAAAGGAAAGGTATTTCCTCTTTATACTAAATACTTTTCACTGAACAGACTTTATCCTATAAACAGTACTCAGACAGTCTTTTAAAATCATAGTATTTTTGATAAGTTCACTAGAGGAAAAATAAAAAAAAAACGTATTAGTAAGTAGTAAACATGTGACGATGTATAATAGTATTTAACTTCATTTAAACAAACGCTCTATTTTTACATCACTTTGTCTGATCCACAAGTGCTTTGACGGAAAAGAGAAATAGGAGATGAACCTGAAATCCTTAATAAGGACATTTTACGGACAGTATCGAGTGTGGGACAAGGTGCCAAATTATCACTGCATTTGATACTTATGGGAGTTTTTGACTTGAAACTCAGCAAAGGAGGAGACGTAAAGATTCATGAAGAATAAAAGAGAAAAAACATATGATAGCATCCTCACGGTCTGGAAATATTACAGTTCTTTCTTGTTTATATCAATATCACTCACTGTACATAGTGAATGGGAGAGACATACTCTCAGGGCAATGGAAAAATGGAAAGACAACTCAGTGACTTCTACAATTTCGCACTTTTTGAAAATTTTTCTTCCTTCTGTCTTTTGTTCAAATTTTAAATGGAGTTGTGGCTGTAAAGGTGTTGGATCATTTAACATATGAACTCTGAAGATGAATAAATAAATTGTTAAGAACTCATCCTATACATTGCAGTGTTCGACATAGTAATGTAATATATGTTACTGTTTCCTCTCCTGGTGGGAGAAGACAGTTATTCCTCAATATTCAGTTAAAAGAATAAGATGACATCCTCCCATTTAGCAACAAGTAGTTACCTGCACTTTTGTATGTGAATATGTCTTGATGGAAATTAGCCATAATATAGATATTTTTCCTTTCCTGTTTGTGGGTACACCACTAACATAGCACTGAGCGTGCTTCTGTGTCTAGCTTTTTAATTTCATATAAGAATTAACTGATATTATGTCTGTTCTAGATGGGCTAGTTATGGTTCTAGTTTTTTTTAATTTCAGTCAGTGTTCGAAGGATTTCATTCACGGTCCTCGAGGAGTTATGAGTCATCGTCATCATCATTATAATGGATATATCATTGCATGTAATTCATGTTCGGAGCTGCAGGGCAGACCTGTTGCTGTCTGTTCTGAAGCTTAGGCTTGGTTGATGATCATAATGACATTAATTGTTTACTGGGAATGTTTTTCTCGATGATGTTGAAATTATTATTTCATTGACACCAAATAGAATAATAAGGACTTTATTAAGTTTTATGTGTCACTGTTAATCCCCATTATGGGGGTGAACATAAACATATTGGTGTTGGGAAATTAATGCTGGATGGCCTTTCTAACGTCCTGCAGTAGGTTCGATCGTGGTTCTATCACCTCCCGAGTCGAGTATTCTAACTACTATGCTACCGCCGGGTCCCCCAAAGTAAGATATGAAAAATATCTGTGCGCATAATGGTATCCATGATAAATCTTCCCCTATTCTAAATAAAGTGGAGATTGATTTAGTCATTTGTTTTTAGGTAATCTGGCTTTTCTAACTGAATAGTACTTCATAATATCTAATGTTTAGTGTCCTTTCAATGTACTTGATAGGATGAAACTGTTGATGCTGTATAATGTCAGATAATTATATACTGATGTAGCTTATTGCGAATGTAAAGATCAGAGAGAGCCAAAAATAAGAAATGTTATTGCAAACTTAATATCATACCATTGCTAACTAAAATAAGAAACATGTACCTGGAATGGCAGAATCCTCGGTGTATGTCCACACTCAGAAAAGGACGCTAGGCAACTCCAAAGAGGTACAGCGCAAGGGGCCAAACTGCCCATAACCATCCCAAGCCTCTCATGGGACACCCTTAGGTTCTCGGGACTGTTGGACCAGGCAGCTTAGGGAACAACAAAAACAAAAGCATGAAAACTGCTAAACACTTCAAAAAATCTCTCTCTTTCTCTTTTATCAGTTACCGGTGAAAAAATTTATTGAATTCTTTTCCTTTTTAAAACAAATAATACTTTACATGCTGGCATGCTTGGGTATTTAATGTGTATTATATGATATCTGGACTTACTTTAATTTCAGTTTATTTCCTCTTCTTATTGATCAGTTTTTCAGTTTTGTGATTTCTCTCTCCCCTTCGTTCCATATATAAACACTCTTCATAGTTTCAAATCTTCTACAGGGTATTTTCTCCAATGCTGTTTTACTTTTTCCTCATCAAAGTAGAAGGTAATACCGAAGACATTTGTAGATAAACATAATTCAGACATTACTCTGAAGACATAAGTAGATAAATATAATACAGACATTATACTAAAAGATATCAGGACATAAAACACAATATATACATCAGTACTTAAAACATAATACTGACATAATTAGTTTTTACTTTAGATATTACTGTAAAAAGACAAATCCTTCTTGATAATACACAAAAAATGTACAATTCATAATTGTAAGCACCATTTCTTAAATTCTCGCACCATGTCCAGCCGTGAATACCTTCCTATTTATTTTTCACCATTCCATTATATCTGATTTTCTTTAAAATAAATATGATTGAACAACTTATTTTGCTGCATCAAATATATATTGAGGACGCAAATTAATGGTGGTGTTAAAACTACAAAGTCAATGATTTTGAGATCCTTGGTTTATTTATTGCTTATCCTGTGATGTTAATCTACAGACATACTTGTGCAGTTTTTTTTTTATAGATTAACATCAAAGGATGACTGAATATTAATGTTTAACCAAGGACCTCTCAAAGTCAATGACTTTTTCTGCAATTGTAACACCACCAATAGTCTGCTCCCTCAGAATGAATTGGATGCAGCAAAATATTTTGTTTTATATTCAGGATAAAATATTTCAGCAATGATGGCATAATAAGAAATAAATGGAAGAGTATTCATGGCAAAACATAGTGTGAGAATCTGAGAAATGGTGTTTGCAGTTACGAGGAACACTTTCTTCTGTGCATTACCAAGAAGGAATTAATTTTCTCTTCTCTATAAGTTGTAATATTAAGAATTACATGGTATTTGCAAACAGATTGCATGATAGTAGGTTTTAAATCCACTTTTACCATTCATATTGCCAAATATATATATATATATATATATATATATATATATATATATATATATATATATATATATATATATATATATTATATATATATATATATATATATATATATATATATATATATATATATATATATATATATATATATATATATATATATATATATCACTTAGAATTATGCATACAACTGTGGCTGTGAAAATGCCAATATTATAGTTGGCTTACTTTTTCTCATTTAATTCATACGTTTATTTTAATTCTCACTTTACCTCACAAGACTTCATTATTATATATATATATATATATATATATATATATATATATATATATATATATATATATATATATATATATATATATATATATATATATATATATATATATATATATATATATATATATATATATATATATATATATATGTTACTTTTTATCTGTGCTCTTATGCACATACACCTATCATCATTCATGGTACTGGTCATTCCAATTACAATTGGCATAAGACTACAGGGGAAATTTCATCATTTAATTTCCTTACATTAGTAGAAGCAATTATTGTATACAGTAAATATGCATTAATCATATCAATTGAACACTGTCTATTCATAACTGGATCATAGTTTCACATAGAACATTCAAATGTCTCTTTAACTCCAACTGAAATGACATAATTGCAATGGAAGTTAATTACTGTAGTTAATTACCGTAGTCACTGTTAAGTGATTTCGGTCAAAATGTTTATTCTGTTTTAATAGTCTGTCACTGTTATTGCCTGACTGGTATTAGCTTAGTTAGAAATCAGGACCGCCGCAAGACTTGAAATAATTGTCTTTTAAATGTCTCAAATTCTGTAGCTTAGATCCACTGCTGACTATATAAACATGTGATGCTAACAGTTTCGGTTTGGCTGTATTGTTATAAATTGTTATGAGAGCATATCCTGACAAATATTTTTATTCTTTAGGTAAAGAAGTTTAATTTCATAGATGTTTTAAGTGCTGTGTTGGTTGGTGTATTCACAACGATTTTTTTTTCTACAAGTTAATTATTCTTATGCAACCTATATTTTTATGATGTACCTCGTCTTGTTTCTTTCGATGGGAGTCTGTTCCACATAATTTGGTTTTTACTTATATTTTATTATCAGTTGTATACTTGGTTTTAATTATATGAGTGTAAAAGTTCAATATACTTGATTATTTATTGAAGTTAATCTACTACTACGACTTCCATGTTAGTCCATACATAAAACCTTTTCCTGCTGAAGTGAGCAGGGTGGCCAAAAGTATAAAAAAAAAGTATTGACAAATGGAACATTACCTAGTCTATAGAGCTAAAATCTCTCAGATTAACTTATATTTTAATACAAGTTGTAAAGAGTAATCAAAACTAAATTTATTACTAAGGTTACCATTATCATATGTGTCCTTATTTTTTCCTAGTTTACTCTAGCCCCAAAATTTGGCCTTGGTGATTCTCATTGATCTTCGTCAGGGTAAGATGTATGTGTTCCCACCTTTTCATACTGTCTCTTGCATACTTATTAACATTCTTGGATGTTAAGTTCTCTCCTGAACAGGATTTTCACATCCTTGGATGTAAGGTAAATCTGCTATAGATATTTTTTCATATGTTTTTCAATATCTGTCCTTTCTTGATTTCTTTCTTTTAAGCTTAATTTGGACAAAAATATTTCCAACACTAAATTCTCATTCTATAGAACCACAAGACTTCACAAACTCCTTAAGATAGCTTTATCTTGGCCATTTTGGGTTTTTTCTTCACCTACAGGTAATCGTGGACTACGACTTCAATCGGTTATGACAGACAGGTTGTATGCCAATTTGGTCAAGAGTCAGTCCATTATATATATGGAAAAATTATCATATGGTTGTATAGTATTCTGTATAACAACAGTCTATCATCTAATCGTCATATTCTTTGGTCATTTCAACTTAATGGCACCATTTTCTTCGTTCATAATTGTTATAATCTATTTATCAACATTTACTAAAATCACTATTATTATAATACCCAAATACAAATATCTTAAATATCTTACAGTGTACATTTATTTACTGAGAGTCAGTGTCGTTATTAGAGGCAGCGCTCGAGGTAGCCTAAGGCACTGAAGCTTTCATAAACTTGCTGAGCTCTATCTGTATTCTTCATTTCTTTTCTGATTTTATGTTTCAAATAGCTTATCATATGTCTTCAAGTTATTTCATCATTATTATTATTATTATTATTATGCTTTTAATGTTTTAACCTTTAAACAGATAAAATACAAATGGATCATACTTACTGTCAAGGTCGATATTGCAAAGCTGAAGTTATGTCACATATGTCGTAAGTCTACGACTGTCTCTACATTCAGAGTTCAATACTTTGGGACGGACTTTTGCCTCAATACAATCCAATCTTGGTCTGCCAGTAACAACTTACTTCATTCTCAAATTCTTAATTCCTTGGCTTTAATCTCATTTAATTGTCACACTAAGTTTTCAAGTAGCTTAATATCACATTTTCATTTTATTACCTAACTTTGTTCCCTATTACTTCCTCTAGCTGCTATTCCTAGCAATAATACTTATCCCTAGTGGTGGGGAAGAAGTATTCCAACCTCATATGATCTTTGTATGTAAGGAGGCAACAATACAGGATGTGCCTGGTGGTCGAGGAAAGGGAATGATTCCCTCGTATACCCTAAATCATAGGAGTGAGCTTTTAGATATTGCTATTGGTTGAGATATTATTCCATTATTGTACTTCCTATTATTTGTAAAAAGAATTACCAAGATGGAATTGAATTAGAGGCATGTAGTCTCTCCTTCCCATAAAGAGTAAAAAACTTACATAATATGAAGAAAAGTTAAAACCTTACATATGATGAGGCCCGGTCTTACCTAACTTCCTTTATTACAAATATGGTCTCTCTATTGGCCTCAGCAGGAAATAATAAATGTAGTAGCTCAAAAAAGTCATATAAAATTTGGTTTTCATTAACTAATAAGTCATTTTATTGGGTAACATTCACAAGATATTTACATTAAGTTACAAAAAGATTTCAGTGTTTAATCCAAACTATAATAAATGACAGACTTCCCGTTTAATGTAAAAACTTTTTGGTTAACATTTTCCCTCAACACGAAGTTTTGACAAAAATATGTAATGATCTTGGGTTTAGTTGTCCTAATAAAGCACAATATCTTACAGAAGAAAAATATAATGAGGTGAATGCTTCATCATTTCATACTTTTTGTGTGTGTAATTTTAAACTAATTACATCACAAATTCAGTACGTTATGGAAATCATGTAATTCTATTTATCTGGACTGTATGCAACTTGCATCTTCGGAACTTTTGCTTAATGGATATGTTTAAATGTTGTCTAAGGGGAATACAGTACAGTCCTGTACTTCACATATGTCATTAACAAAGCAAGGTTAAAAGTCATATGTACTCTGAGATTGTAATAATGTGTATAATAACTTTTCAGGTGTCTTCTCGCATATTTAGATTCTAAAGGCACTCGAACTTTACGGCTTTTCCAGATATTTCTGTTTGTACTGCACAATGTGGTCTTATTGCTATAAACTCCCTCCTCATCCTCCTTTTTGACCTGTGCCTTTATGGCTGAACAACAACCGTTTCCTTATAAGAATTGTAGTGGACAAAGCAGATTGTGTCATGGATATCCAGTTCATTGTAAGAAATGGCTACAGAGATGGAACTTAGCATAAAAAAAGTATATAGGCTTGACTGCGTTGTATTTGGTGGTAAACTTGTCAGAGTTGTATCATATTTCGAAATGTTTTTATACATTTAAAGGGGATTTTTTTTACATTAACTGTTTCTAGGAATGGGTTTGTGTAGTGTATATTTACAGGATTGACTGTTTAATTTAAAGGATAGTTTGGGAAAAGTCAAAATGTATTGGTTTAATGTAACTGTTGATGGTGTCTTGACCAAAGTGTAATTATGTGGGTTGAGGGTCGTTTTAATAGACAAGGTGAGTTTATCTCTTGCCGCACTCTCAGTGTACATTAGGTCTACCAGAAACAAATCTGGAGCCTGGAATTGGTTCCTATCCAAATTCATGGAATGATGCCACTGGAACATGGCATAGATTCCAGAGAAAAGCAAAATCTGTGTGAAATCTATTGTGATGAAGTTTGAGTAAAATTAATATTTCTCAGTATGCAGTTCCATGTCAGTAGCCAATACTCTGTATGTACATAACTTTTAATGTCATACCACTGAAAGCTTTCTTTATTGAATGTGAACTCTCTACAATAAAAAATAATAATTGTAAACAATAAACTTGCCTACATGACAAAATGACTAGTGTAGAAAATGGGAATGTGAAAATAATCTTAAATTCATGATTATTCATCACACTGGCCATCTTGTCTGTGCGACAAATTTGTTTCAACGTGGACATGTATCATGTTCTTAATCTGGGTTCGTTTGATCTGTACTAAACAGACATTCTGAAATTGCAGTTAGCATCTTTCTGGATGGTCTCAATACAAGGCTGGTAAATTTGTGATGTCATACTTTTCATATTATATCAGTCACTTCTATATTCATAGGAGTTTTTGACTGAGCCAATAAGAGATGTTATCTTATAGTCAACGTTTAATAATATTTAGAAATACACAAAATTACCTATGCCTTTGAAGTGAAATACAAAGCAAACGAACCCCATTTGTATTAGTGTGTCCATATGCTAGCTGTCATGTCTATTTTGATATGATTTATTTGACAAATTATTTTTAAAAAATGATATGTTAGAAGTTAAAGTTAGATATTTAACCTCAAAGAAAGAAAAAACTATATTTAAACCTGGTATTGCAAATATATATAGTATTAATGACGTCTGCAGAGAGACTATTAGCAATGAAATATTTAAATATCTTAAAAATGCATTAAAATTTTACCTTGTAAGCAGGCTTAAAGCCAGTATTCTTCATCATAAATACAAGCGTTAAAAAAACAGTATAAAAATTTAAAATAAGATTTGTTATTGGTCTCTGTGCTGCATAATTTAATATATAATCAATAAAATACTGAAAGTTGTTGTGTTAATGTCAACTATGTACAGTACTTCCAAAGGATCATCAATTAAATATTTTCAACTTAGCCATTTGCGACCATTCTTTCCATTACAACATTAATATACGGAAAGAGTAGAAAATTTTTTAATTCTAATTATTTCTAGTGTGTTTAGGATAACAATGATTGAAAAAATAAATAATAATTACCATAATAGTAAAAATGATAATTATGATAATAAGTGCACTGAAGATCTTCTGGAAGTCAACTCTGTCTGTGTTGTAAAAGCTTATATTAAATGGTGCTATTAATCTGTTACTTGTAAATGTAAAAAAAAAAAAAAAAGTCTAATTGTATGTAGTAAAATGGGTTATTTTGGAATGATCATATATACACACTGCTAGTTACTGTTTTACATGACTACCAGTGGTTCCGATTATCAAGAATGGTTATATATATATATATATATATATATATATATATATATATATATATATATATATATATATATATATATATATATATATATATATATATATATATATATATATATATATATATATATAATATATAATATTAACCAAAAGAAAATCTAGTTTGTCAAATACGAATTAGAGATAAGTAGCTTAAAACGAGAATAAGTATTAAAAATTCACATCATTCATAAATCAACAAGATTCAGGTATACATTCTTAGATTGTACACAATCATTTACAATTACTAATCCGCGCAACCACAAAAGTTTTAATGATATGGTACTTGAAAGAAGGGTTACTTAATACTATGTGTACTCAGGTTGGTTTTTAAATGACAAAATTCCTTGTTGTTGTTCACAGTCCATCCAACTGGAAGGGATATTATGCTTTCTTGTTGGTTTTGTTTCTTTGTATAGATTTACTTCATTACACCTCTTTGTAAAGGAGGAACATAAAAGATATATATATAAAAAATAACGTTGTATGTACCTTTTTGGTGTTTTGCACCAACATGCCTGTACGTATGTGTGCGTGTCAATAGGGGAGCCTTTTACCCCATTCTCTGTTTTTCAATTGCCATGAAATAATGAAATGTAAAAGACTAGTATAAAAAACGTCTATATTCTCATGTCCGCATGCCCCCTTTAAAAATGCATTTACCCACCCACTCCCCAATTTCTAGATGTCATTTCCCAGTCCCCAATATATTCCCTAATATGCAAGCTACTGAGTTTTATTTTTTGTATTGGCTATAAGAACTTGGAGTTTGAATTCAAAAGGAAAAAAAGAAATGCTGACAATTAATGTACCTCCAGTCCCCCCAGATTGTGTGTTATGTGAACCAGTTTGGAAATAGACGCTTAAAAACTTCATCAATATTGTTGCTTTTATTTACCTCTTAAACAGAAACACAGATGACAAGAATTTTATTTTTGAGGAAGGTCTTTTTTATGAGATCAATTTCTTATCCTGATTCCATCGATGTCAGTATTTTACATAATAGGTGTGTGAAACATCAGGTTACATCTCTTGTTTCAGTGTTCCTAAAGAAGCAGGATAACTGCATGGAACACTTGTTTACTGTTCAAGGTATCTTTTTTTTTTTAGGTGTACTTGGATAAGCGAGGTAACCATATGGAACGCTTGTTTACTGCCTATGGAACACTACTTTCAACTCTTTACTATGTCAGTAAAGTTTCAGACTGAGAATACAGGAGAATTCAAAGGCAAAGAAGAGAATAAGCAGTTAATACACAATAAATTAAAGATTTCACTCAATGAGCACAAGTCACCCCTGTTCTCAGAAGGACCAGCTTGAAGATGCAAGATATATTCCCTGAAGACACCAGAAACTTTCCTTATATCATGGGTGTATACAAAAGGCTTCAACTTAAAACTTTCAGATTCTTTAACTCATAAGAATAGCAACAGCACATTATTACAACTCATCCTTGAATAGGATCTCCTTATATCACAGTTTGACTGATCAGTTAAACTTAAACATTTCTTTAGTGACTGAACTGAATACAAGGAACGAGCAACACCACTGCAAGCAGCTACATCTTATTAAAAGAAAAGGGGACCTATGCTTTTATCCAATCTCAAAACCTCTGCAAAAAAAGAATGGGTAAGGCCTATAAGATATTCCCAACATCAAAAACCATACAATAGAGGGTTCTCTTGAATAATAAAAGAATGAGAATCATTCTACTTCTTTAAGAGCACGGTGCAAAAATGGCAGTGGTGTCACACAAGTAATGGATTTAGTGATATTTTGACAAGCAAAATGAAAACTGGGAGAACTACTTTGAAGTTTGTAATCTAACCTGAAATATTATTTATTTTTCAGACTACCTTTCAATAATTACTACCTGGTGTTAGAGGGAGGATGCTGTGGTAAGGATCTCTGCTGCATGCTAAACAGTATTGATATTTTGACAAACAAGGAATGAAATACTGTACTAAAACTTTTGTAATGGTGACAATCTGGTTGCTATTATTACTATTATTATTATTAGTAGTAGTAGTAGTAGTAGTAGTAGTAGTAGTAGTAATAATAATATTCAAGGAAATTAAACTCCAAGTACTTGAATTATCTATGAATCCGTATCACTTATTAATTTGTCTAGAAGACTAGGTGACAAATTTCAAATCCGTTAAACTCCCTTGTCAGACGTTCTCCCAGACAAAATAGGAACATTTTGATGTGCCACAATTTATCCCACATTTGAAAAGGGATACACACAGCTATGTAGGAGCTGGGGGATTAAGACTGGATGCCCTCCTTAAAGCCTCTCGGTGGCATGAACCCACTTTTATAACTATTTAGTGTAGTAGAAAACCGAAGTGTTCATGAAGACAAATTTATAAATGAACTCAACATATTGTGTACCATCCTCTTTCAATTTACCAATGTATATTTGCCATTCAAAATTTAAAGAAATATTGAGTATTTAGGATGAAATGTCATGTTATTTTGGACGATAATACAAAGGGACACAAGAATGACTACAGAAAGTTACCCCCCCCCCAAAAAAATAAGAACTTCTCCTACAATTTTTAATGTAGTAGGATATATGCTTATGTTAAATGTTTTGGGGTGAGAATGTGAAAATATGGCTTACTATACATCCACGCAGTGTGGTCAATCAGCCAGAAGAAATGAGAACATAGAGCATTATATTAGCCCTACTATAATAGCATCCCTGGGGAGTAAAAAAGGGCATCCAGCCTTAACTCCCTGGCTCTAACAAGTCTGTGTCCATCCCCATTTGAGAGGAGACTAATAGCGACATAGCACGGTGAGTCATAACTATGATGGCACCCAGTATACAACATGACGACTGAATGAGATGCCCTTTTGGGGGGTACTGAAAAGTAATCATTCTTTATGGAGCGTAGAATTTGGCAGGTACTCTGCTAACACTGCTTCTAAGGCTATAATTTCCCATTCAAGTACACAACAGAGAGTCTGTGCAAAGCTTTTAACAGCGACTTATGCTTCATTGCATTTTATGGATAGCTAACCAATTGAAAGATACTGATAGCAAAAATCATACTAAAAAATGAGTAAATTTTTATCTTCACAACAATACTAACAAAACTCAGGGTTTTATCTGATCTGAAAACATCACTATTTATATCTAACACTAAACCATTTGACCTAATATTCATTTAAAAGCATGTAGCTTGCCAAACAGAAAATCACTACCTCTAGAAAATTGCCTTTGAAATGCATATACGAAAAAAAAAAAATCTAGAGACCTGGATTTCATATACAAACGGTGAACAACTCTTGACAATAATTCACTATATGGAATTAACTTCAGGACGGTCTTGGAGTAACTAATGCTTTTATATATAATAAGTCAAAACTTGAGAGCTATGCCAGAGAACTCTCAGTCAGTTACTGAAAAAACTTGAACAGTGCCACAATAACATATAAACGTACGAGAATCAACAAAGGATAATACAAAACGTATCAGAATCATCAAAGAACAATATAAAAACGCACAAGAATAATGAACGGACAACAAGAATACGTACGAGAACTATCAACAGACAATTAAAAATCATACGAGAATCATGAAATAACAACTTAGAAAAGTAATTCATGAAAAAAAAAGTATGAGAATCATCAAAGGACAAAATTAAACTTAGAAGAATCATCAACAGATAATATAAAATCGCTCAAGATTCATCATATGTCATAATAAAAACGTTCGAGACTCATAAAAAAAATACAAGAATCGACAAAGAACAACGTTAAAATGGATGACAATCTACAGAGGACAACATAAACAAGCTGATCATATCATCTACAATAACCTACATGAAAGACAATGACTTTATCAAGCCAAAGCTACTACAAAGAAAAACCATGCATATGACCTGTTCTGCTCAGCCAAAACATATTAAACATCTTAAAAAATACTCTAAATACAACTTTTATACTTAAATTACCTAATAAACTTGCGGGCGAGATAGAAAAAATAATGTATATCACTTACCTCAACTTAACTCCACCTGCACGTATTGGAAATTAAAAGCCCACTCAAAACCCGATTTCTTGCCCCCTTTCTCCAAGCCGCCACATACAAAAAGAAATCAACACCTTCACTGGGAGCTCCTGCTAAGCCTCCACAACTCAGATCCGTCACACAACTCAACCAACTCAATAATTCCACAAGCACACTGCTCTTCACCCCCGAACGCAAGACCAAAAACAACAACATCCATTCACAGTGTTGCCAAACCCTTCCGTGTTACCAGATCCAAATTTTACAAAATCATAAACGAAAACTATTGTCTCCACAAACCACATAACTAAAACATATAACTGCGTATAAATTAAAATTACTATTGATCAGAATACATTTGAAATTAAGTACATACTGAAACCCAGAAAAAAAAATTGTAGAAACATATGCAGTTGTCATATTCTAATGTGAAAGATCAATATAGGTCACAATGGCATGTTCATACCCCTAGTCTGTTTGATGCTCCTTAAATTTGGAGATATTTATAGATAAATGAGGCACAATAAAATAGGAGACTGAAAGGGCATTATGAATGTTCTTGTCTGCTACCTAGTGGGCATCTTTATTACTTTCAATGTAAACAAAACATGGATTCGTTCATTAACAAAATAACAATTATATCAAATATTGTAACATCCCTCTTTTTATGAAGAAAAAAAAATAAGTTATCATCTTAAAAACGAAAAATAAATCACTCTTTGTAAACAACAAAATCATTATATTTAGAGGGTAAAATATTTCTTGTACTCCTTGTGATTCTCTTTTGAGGAGTGAAAGACTCTTGAACTCTGAGATTCTCACTTGTTGGGTTCACATGTTTATCCTGTGGAATTTCAACCTGTTGCTGACTTTTTACTACATTACTAGAATCTTCACTACTGTGATACGAAACATTTCTTTCATTTGACTTATTAAGGTCTACTCTATTTCTTCTCAATAGACCAGCATCAGTTGAAATTTCATAAGATCTCTCGTCTAAACGTTCCTTCACAATACCTTTTTCCCAAGCTTTCTTTCCCATTACAGTGGGTTTTATTCTCACAACATCATCTTCCTGTAAAGGATCAAGATCTTTGGCATGCACATTGTAATATTTAGCGGACCTGCTTTTTCTATAATGTCTGTTAATCTTAATTTTATCTACATTGATCTCAGATGGTTTCAACAACTTTGAAGAAACTGGGAGAAGAGTACGTGTGCGTCTCCCTAGGCTTTTTTGAGCCGGACTGTATTCATCACTGTGAGACGGACAATTACGGTAGTCTAATATTGCCAAATAAGGGTCATTATTGCTTTCTATGGCTTTTCTGAGTATGGACTTTGCAGTTTTTACAGCGGATTCTGCCTGTCCATTAGACTGAGGATGTTTAGGGCTTGACGTACAATGTTCTATATCCCACACTCTTATAAAATTCTGAAATATATCACTTGTAAATTGAGTTCCACAGTCACTAACTAAGATGGAAGGAGTACCATACCTTGCAAAATGTGCTTTTAGCTTACGTATAACAGTAGATGCTTTTATATCTTCTAACCTATCAATTTCCCAGAAATTACTGAAATAGTCTACTGTTACAAGATAAAACTGATTACTCAATTCAAAAATATCTGTGCCAACTTTCTCCCATGGCCTATCAGACACTTCATGTGGCATAAGAGTTTCTTTCTGCTGAGATTTTTTAAATTTGCAACAAATTTCACATTGAGAAATATATTCTTTAATATCACCATTCATACCAGGCCAATATACACACTCACGAGCCCTTCGTAGACAACTTTCTACGCCAATGTGACTAGAGTGAATAGCCTGTTTAATTTCTTTCCTCAAATTGGCAGGAATCACAACTCTATCACCTTTAAATACAAGTCCATTCTGTATAGAAAGTTCATCTCTAATATGATAATAAGGCAAAACAGTTATAGGTACATTACATTTATACTCTGGCCACCCATTTGTTATCATATTTGTCACTTCAAGCAAAATTTCATCACTGGCCACAGCATCACGAATTTTCTTTAACCTGTCTTCCCTAATAGGCAAATAAGATACAACATTAACATATTCAAAATCATTACCATTTTCAGTTTCACTAAGAAATGATCGAGACAGCAAATCTGCTATATACATGTTCTTACCAGCAGTATGCTTAAGTTCAATATCGTATTGTTGTGCAGTCAATAACATGCCTTGTAGCCTCTTTGGTGCTCTATCTAATGGTTTCAAGATTATACTCTGAAGTGGTTTGTGATCAGTTATAACCAAAGTATGTTGTCCAAAAGTGTACTGATGGAATTTCTTTAAAGCAAACACAATAGCCAGCATTTCTTTCTCTATCTGAGCATACCTTGTTTCCGTGTCAGTTAGAGCTCTGCTTGCATAAGACAACGGTTTACCACCTTGCATTAGAACTGCACCAAGTCCACATTTGCTAGCATCACACTGTATAACTAGCTGTTTATTTTGATCATAATAAGCAAGATATGGAGTCTTAGTGATGCAACACTTAATTTTCTCAAAAGCTCGAGCCTGTTCATCACCCCAACACCATTCTTTGTCTTTACGTAAAAGTTGTCGTATGGGCACCATCAGGTCAGAGAGTCTAGGCATGAATTTTGACAAATAGTTTATCATTCCACTAAAGCATTGAATCTCAGTGACATTAGTTGGAGCTTTCATCGATACAATTGCTTCAATTTTACTGGGATCTGGCTTAAGGCCTTCATTAGTTATTACATGTCCAAGAAATGTTATTTCACTCTTTCTTATTTCAGCCTTTTCTCTGTTAAGACGGATACCATGCTTACGACATCGTTCCAGTAAATTTCTTAAATTTTCATCATGATCTAACTGTGCTTCTTCTAGAGAATTACCTATTCCATATACCAAAATGTCATCAGCAATGCATATTATTCCTAGCAAACCATCTAAAGAGTTCTGCAGTCGTTTCTGAAAAACTTCACTACTGATTGCTAGGCCAAAGGGCAGTCTAAGCCAACGATATCTTCCAAAAGGGGTTTGAAAGGTAGTTAAATGACTTGACTCTTCATCCAAAACACAGTGCCAATATCCATTTCTTAAATCTAGTTTAGAGAACACTTTAGCTTGTGCTAATTCAGGTAAAACATCATCGATAATTGGCAAAGGATGCATTTCTCTAATTATGGCTTTATTTAATTGCTGAGGATCTATGCAAATTCTTATGTCTTCACTATTTTTCTTAGAAGCTACTACCATGCGACTCACCCATTCAGTTGGTTCGTCTACTTTACAAATGACATTTTGTTTCTCTAACTCATATAATTTGGATTTTACCTTCCTTTTAAGTTGAATTGGCACTCTACATGAAGATATAGCAAATGGCTTGACTTCTTTGTCTAAAGTCATATGTACCACCCCAGGTAACTTACCAATTTCATTACAAAACACATCTGAATATTCCTGAAAAACATCAGTATTACAAGATTCACTGTGTACAGAACATATGTTATCATAATTGATGGTAAGGAAACCCATCTGTTCTGATGCACGTTTTCCTAACAAAGGCATATAATTCTCAGCCACTATAATAAACTCAACATTATATCTCTTTGAATTTATCTCATTTTTCACTTTAATTCTACATTTTCCAACTGGTTTGGCTGCAGAATTATTCCACATTTCTAGTTGTAACCCTTCACTAGATTCAATTTTTACATTATTGGGAACCATATTTCGAGGTAACACATTTACACCTGCTCCGCTATCTATTTGAAATTTGACACTATTTTCACCAACTTTCAGATTGGTATATAGATATTTGGATTTCTCTGACACTTTATTCACTTTCATCACTTGCTGTGTACAGGGATTATCATTTTTGTTCACCGTCGTTTCTTCTGGCTCTCCACGTCTCGTCTGCAACTTGACACCTAGGATATATTCGGCTGGAGTATCTGAACTGGAATCGTCACCATCCACTGCATTCACACCCATCTTCTTAGATGCTTGTGCATGTCCATTTTTCTCCAAACATTGAGATTCGAAGTGATTCAGCCTGTTGCAGTAGTTGCATCTCTCTCCATAGGCTGGACATTTCTTCTTACTCCACACGTGTCTTGTTCCGCAGAACTTACATTTTCGTAGAGCCGTATCCTTCGTTGACAAACTTTGGTTTGACTTAGGCCTATACTGGTTCTTGTTCACAAAACTTGGGTCCTCACTCTTTCGGTCTGCTGAATGTCTACTAGGCCTACTCTGCTTAAAGTTGTTTGTCGATTTAACTTTATTTATGACCGACTTTGCTGTATTTTCTCTTTTTATCATTTGCATTTGTCTCTGCGATGCTTGATGTGCCTCACAAATTTTGAGCGTATCTATCAGTGAAATACATTCTTCTCTCAGAAATTTCTCTCTGAGTTTATCTTCTTTACAGCCAAAAACAATTTGATCACGAATTGCCTCATCTTTTTCTGCTGCAAAATCACAATCCTTAACCATAGTTTTTATTCTAGTAATAAATTCATCCAGGTTCTCATCAGCTTTCTGAGTACAGCATCTAAACCTATATCTTGATGCTATTATTAGCTTCCTAGGGGCAAAATGCTCATCTAGCTTCTGTAATACCACGTTTAAGTCCTTGCTAGGGTCATCACGAGTTCCACTCTCCCCTACAATAACGGGACCAAACTCTATAGTATTATACACTCGAAGCAGTTCGTCACCCCCATGGGTCAAAAGTAATGCTACCTTCACTTCACTTGGTTTATCATTTAAACCTGCTGCAAGTATATACAGCTCGAATTTTTGACGAAAAAATCGCCAATCTTGCTCACTTTCGCTCTTTAATGCGAATTTATCTGGAGGGGCTAGATTAGCTGTCGCCATGTCGGTTGGTAGTCTTATTTACTTAATCAAACAGAAAGATCCTGGATAATACGTAATGCCTTATATTAAAAATGAACAGCAAACCATACTTAGTCTATTGAGCGCTGCCACCATATTTGATGCTCCTTAAATTTGGAGATATTTATAGATAAATGAGGCACAATAAAATAGGAGACTGAAAGGGCATTATGAATGTTCTTGTCTGCTACCTAGTGGGCATCTTTATTACTTTCAATGTAAACAAAACATGGATTCGTTCATTAACAAAATAACAATTATATCAAATATTGTAACATAGTCGTATCACAGTTTTTCCTCCCATCCATGCATAGCAAAACTAGAAAGGATCTCTAAGTCTTTGTTGCTCTGATTTTTTATTGTTGTTAAAAATATTATGGGTTCAGTATGTCAATAAAGTGCTGATAGTATGACCATATTTTCCCCATTATTTTCCCTACTATAAATTTATTACAGCTTTTCTGTAATTCAATTATAGCTCTTTTCTTTTTAGAACTTATGTTCTATTTTCCAAAAACACTTCTTGGTGTCGTTAACTAGCAATTATACTTTCTCTAATTACTGTTAATTTATTAGCATCGGTTCATCATATACCAAGAACATACAAAATACTTTTGGGGTTCAGTATTAAAGGCTCTTCCCTCTCCGTAGATGGCATGACCTACTTTACGTACGGAAATATTCAGAAGAAAATAAAATTCATATATCATACGCTCTTAATAATTATAGAATATCTATCAAAAATATCCCTTTGTTTTTTCTCATTTAATAGTTTTCCTTAATTCGAAATTAAATATAAAAAAAATACCAAATTAAGTAAAAACACTTTATATTATATATTAAAAAAAATTGCGTTTATTTTTATTTATCTGTTTTTCTTAAGTGAAGATGAATAAAAAAGGTTTACCAAATAAGAAAAAATGGTTTACCAAGGCTTATCAAGGTTTACCATTTGTGTCAAGAAATCGGTCATCACAATAACAGAGAAGTGTCAGAAGCAGCAGGTGATTGGACCTGAAGGATGGATTCCATAGGTTTATTAAATGAATTTGAGCAACAATTTGCGACAGTAACTGCTGAAATTACTTCGAAAACATGTCTATTATCTTCGAGGGATGCAGGTGAGAGAATATTTTAATGATCTATCCATGTAAACTAGTCATAGTCTCCCTTATAAAAGGGTGGCTGAGTCAAAGCAAAATACCTCGACTCCATTAAACCTTTGGAAATGTTGGCTTTTAGTTTGTATTTATTGTTACTCAAAATTGATAAAACAAATTTTGATATCCTTTACAACGAATACATACATGTATATAAAATGCCCGCAATTCCTCTTGTAAGGGGAGTGGTTGAGTCAAAGCACACACTCACTACAAGCAGATTTATTTCAATCACTCATAATCATGATAAAGGGCAACCTTCCCAACTTCACTGCTTGTATCATCCACTGGGTAAGGGGGTAAAGGTCTTCTGTTATGATGCCCACAAACCGTAGCTTCTTTACCAGATAATGAATAAATATTATTAAAGGAATAGTTTTGGACTTTGAATTTTGACTGCGAGAATGAGTTTTCCATTGCAGTTGCTTGGTTTTACTCATTAATAATGCACAATTTAACGTGTCAGTAAGTCCCCATTTGAATGGGGGTGGACATGTGAGTTGAAGCTATGGGATCGAATCTGCGTTCATAACTTCCTGACTTGCACACTCTACAACTTAGCTATAGCAGCTCCCTTCTTAGGTTTACAGTATTTTTACATGTTTAGGTTAGGTAAAGTTAAGTTAGATTAGATTAGGTTGAGAATAATTCCCGATGGATTTGAAGGTCGTATTCTTTTAAAGCACATCCATTATCATAAAAGAATATATATTTCATTTACAAAGGGAGACAGGTGAAATTGTAAGTATTTACAAGTGTTACTTATTAACTCAGCATTATTTGTTGAACTATCAAGAAACTTATTGTATTGTTTAAATTATGGAGTGTTTGAGGGTATAGGT
Organism: Halocaridina rubra; assembly: GCA_037179515.1. Classification (NCBI taxonomy): domain Eukaryota; kingdom Metazoa; phylum Arthropoda; class Malacostraca; order Decapoda; family Atyidae; genus Halocaridina; species Halocaridina rubra. The sequence goes on along the minus strand of JAXCGZ010000445.1, from coordinate 34,685 downwards.
CGTTTTTTAAAAGGTTTATTCAACTTGTGCCTTGATTCTTGGAAAGAAATAATTATGAACAGCAAGGTATACTCTCTCTCTCTCATATATATATATATATATATATATATATATATATATATATATATATATATATATATATATATATATATATATATATATATATGAATCATATTTTACCCCTGCCCAGAACTTGAACCTAAGACACGTAATTACTTTGCCAAGGCGCTATCAACTACACCACTGAAGATCTAAATGAGAAGCAAATCTTACAGCTTAACTGCTATACTATGAATGAACTCATTCTAACTGAATACCTTTTTGTTCTTATTACAGCTTCTAACCTCACTTGTGGCTTCGTTTTTCACATTTAATTCAAATCTCAGCTATATAGGCATTAATGATAATCAGATATACAGTATATATATATATATATATATATATATATATATATATATATATATATATATATATATATATATATATATATATATATATATATATATATATGTTTTGTTCATGAGACAGCATTCCCTGTTCATATTGAGAATTAAGACTTTCATGTCGCCTATATGTGTTGCTGATTATTTTCACGTAAATTGTTCCGTTAGTTTAAGTACGAGTTTCTTACATTGTTACCCAAATAACTTTCTATTTTTTTGCAGCTGACAAAAGATTATTAGTTGAGGATATTGAAAAACTTAACGAGGATGCCAAGGAGCTGGTAAGTATGTTCAGTAGAGTATCCGTTGACCTAATATAACATAGCAGTTTACGAGGTTATTCAACTTTACATGGGGTTCTGGGGCTTCCTTATCTTTACAAAATCCTATGTCTTGTGAAACTGTGGTATCATTGATTAAATTACTTTTTCTTTTCTCAATGCATTACAGACACTCCCCAAATCACGAACGAGTTAGGTTCCAGAAGTTGTTCATAAGTAGAATTGCTCGTAAGTTGTGATTATAGGTAAAAAAGATACAGTACATTACATACATATGCAGTACTGTACAATACAAAGGCTAAAGACACTTAGCTACGACATAAAACATAAACGGTACTGTATTAATGAATATTAGTACAGTAATAATTTTGTAATAATACAGTACAATACACTGATACATGGGTAGATAATGGGTAAGTTTTTGTTTGTATCTGTGAATGTTCATAACTCAGTTGTTTGTAAGTAGAGGACTTCTGTATATAATTCTTTCTTATGTTCCACAATTTAATTTAAAGATGATTTAGTCTTATATTTTCTCCATTATCACGTTAACAAGAAGAATCTTTTTCATTAGGTATTACTGTTCTTTGATTTCTGAGTTATAACTTGATATGTTTCTCAGATAATCAAGTACAGCTCTCCCCAGCTTATGAATTAGTTAGGTTCCAGAAGTCTGTTCATAAGTAGAATTGTTTGTAAGTTGTGTTTAGGTAAAAAAAGGTACTGTACCGTACATACATGTGCTGTACTGTATAGTACTTAGGCTAAAGATAGTAACAACTACATAAAACATAAAGTATGCAGTATTAATGAATTTTAATACAAAAATAATAATATAATAATGCAGTACAGTACAGTAATACATACATTAATACAGTTTTAGAACAATTCTCCGTAAGACAAATTGCTGTACTAACATAACTTTTGCTGAGGAATATTTGTCTTACGACGAATTGTCCAGCCATGCATTAATACATGAGTAGATAATAGGTAGGTTTTATGTTCGTATCTGTGAATATTTGTAACTCAGTTGTTCATAAGTAGGGGTTTGTATATCTTTTCATTATTACGCTTGGATTACTGCTGTATTGATGAACAGATATTATTTCACGTGAAATTGACAGGACTCCTGAAGTTTGATCATACAGTCTCATTATTATTTTAAAAAATTTATTAGTTTGAGGTACAGTACATTGTTTTGCACACTGCAATGTTTGTAAGACTGATTTGGATCTTACATGTTTTGGATACATACTAAAGTATCTGTATTTGAATTAATCAGATAATGTACACACAGTACTGTAATGGTTTCATTAGGCCTTGATTGTAAAAACTATGATTTGCCTTTTTGTGTCAGTATTAACTACCCCCCAATTAAAAGGGGAAACAGCCAAGCTAGATAGATTAATTCCCATTTAAATAGGTGTGGACGCAGACAGTTTGGAGCTGGGAAGCTAAAGCTGGATGCCTTTCTAATTCCCCATTGTGGATTTGAACACGGGTTTGTCGCTTCCTGAGCTTAGTGTTCTAACCTGCTGGAAGTATGATGTGCTGAAATATATGAATTTGTATCTCCAAACTTCCAGTATAGCCACTTTGGTCATATTTTAATGGCATGCAGATAGTCCAAAATGTATTAAATTCATAGCCTACTGCTTAATGCTTATTAATACTGTAATTATTTTTTTACTTTAAAGCCTCCAATAGTCCTCTGTAAGCTGAAGGCAGTAAATATAATATTGTACTAAACTAGGTAATTTACAGTAATACCCTAATTATGAATCTTCGTTAAGAATATCCATTAAATGTATGCTGTTTACCAATCCATAGGTAAAGATTGTTAAAGTTTGAATAATAAATACTTGTAAAGAATAAGTGTATTGGAATTCACTTAGATTTTGTCAAAATAATGGAAGTTGAATTATGTAACATTGGGCTGAAGTATGTGTTTAATAGTATTACATTTTCCAGCTGGAAAGAATGGATCTGGAAGTTCGTGATATGGAGCCACAGAAGCGAGAGAAGTACAGTTCTCGTATGAAAAGTTATCATGTGGAGCTGCAACGTTTAGAGGGGGAGTACACCCGCACCAAGTCTCGAATAACGGATGGTACGAATATTTTTAAAATTTGTTAGTTTTTTTAATTTTTTCCTTAATAAAAAAATCATTTTAAATCCCTTGGTAGAAAAGGGAGTCCATGATGTGAAACCAAAACAAACAGTACTTTTGTTAATATGTTGATGTGGTTCATTTATTTTAAAGATAAAGTATATAGCTCCACATTCATGTAAAATGGAACTTTCAATTCTTTCCAGACTTCATTTGCATATAACTAAGTAAAGGAAATATTAGAGATAAATAAAATGAGTTTATCTCTTTGTGTTTTGAGACTGAAGAGTGTTGAACCTCTTTTGATATTAGACTTTATTGTTTCAGTTGTGTATTGAGATTAGTGCTATTTAAAACCGTGTAATATGCGGGTCAATTTTAATAAATATATATATATATATATATATATATATATATATATATATATATATATATATATATATATATTTATATATATATTTTAGGACTATACAGACACTCCCGGCTTACAAACGAGTTATTTTCCAGAAGTCCATTAGTAAGTAGGATTGTTCGTAAGTTGTGCTTAGATGAAAAAAAGAACTGCATAGTTCATACATAGTCAGTAGTGGCCAGTACTTAGGCTAAAGACACTTTACTACCACATAAAACAGAAAGTATAAAGGATTAATGAATATTAATACAGTAATAATGTAATAATACAGTATATTACAGCAATACAGTACATACATTAATACATGGGTAGAGTTTTGTTCGTATCTGTGAATCTTCATAACTCGGTCGTTTGTAAGTAGGGGAGCTTCTGTGTTAAGTTTGAGGAAGCCATTAATATATGTATTTATACTTTTTATGTTAAAAAAGAAAACTTGAGAGCAGAACTATTGGAGGGTGGACTGGCTGGCTTAAGTACTGGGGAGGAGCAACGACAGTCCCTTTTAGATAACACCGTGACACTAGAACGAACCTCGGGACGCCTCACACATGGCCAAAAAATTGCTTTAGAAACTGAAGAAATTGGAGCTCAAATTCTTAATGACTTGAGCAGCCAAAGACAGACAATTGGTAGAGCGAGAGAAAGAGTAAGTATTATTTAAAAACTATAGTAGATATATATGGTCTTATAGGTATTATAGTAAGCAGGCAGCAGCTGTAACTTTGGTCACAGTATATAGAAATTCTTTCATAGATTACTTGTGTATATATATATATATATATATATATATATATATATATATATATATATATATGTATATATATATATATATATATATATATATATATATATATATATATATACAGTATTTAGCTTATCTCAGTGCTGGTCCCAAGCCCGGATAAATGGGGAGGATTTCCAGGATAGTCCTAGCAAGACACTGGAAGAAAACCTCTTTGCTCAAGCAACGCATGGCTGTCCAAAATGTAATGAGCTTCATACATGGTTAGCTGACTGACAGATAGAGAACTATCTACTCAGGCGTATGGTTGGGAGGGAGAGAGAAAAAAAAAAATTAAAAAAAAAATTATATATATATATATATATATATATATATATATATATATATATATATATATATATATATATATATATATATATATATATATATATATATATATATACACAGTAATCTTTGCTATATTGCGGATTCACTGTATCGCGTTTTTTTTTGGCGAGGTTTTTTTTTTTCTGGGAATATGCAAAAATATTAAAATTCTAAGAAATAAAAATTTTCGGTATTTTCATTATTTTATAGAAAATTTTTTTTTCATTATTTTATTGATAAAAAAAAATTATTTTCCAGCCTAAGAATAATAAAACAGTAAGAAATAGTAAAAAAACATAAATTTGAACTTGTAACTCTGCACCATAGAAAGTACGATACCGGTATCAGCGTTTTGGAAAACGCAAAGGGTCGCACCTACGTGAGCTAGCATATATTAAAATTTCTAGTAGTTTCATGATTTTATTGATAAAAAACGTATTTCTTAGCCTAAGAATAATAAAACAGTAAAAAATAGTAAAAAACATAAATACTAACAGTACTGCACCATGTAAAATACGATACCGGTATCAACATTTTGGAAAACAAAAAGGGTCACACCTACGTGAGCTACTACATATTGAAACTTTCATTATTTTATTGATAAAACAAGTATTTCCTAGCCTAAGACTAAAAAAGCAGTAAAAATTTGTAAAAAAAAACATAAATTTAAACATATAACTCACAGTATTGCACCATGTGAAATACTGTCCGATAGCGTACAGTGTATTGGCGTCTTGGAAAACGCAAAGGCTCGCACCAAAGAAGGATAGTTCATGGAATGCTATTGGATGAAAGGGTGGAAGATGACGAATCACATAATTGTTTTTCTGCATATTCTGTATCATGGGGTCTGATTGACTTTTTGATTGAAGCTTGGTTCTCCCACCATCTTCCATTGTCTCACCTCACTCGTTCAGTCTAACTCACATGTGCGCCGTTCGCGTTGTGCTTATTAATATGTTGTGCATGTGATTTATTTTCTTCACTTTTTTCAACCTCTGCAATGCCTCCCAAGCATCCTTCATCTTCTAAGGCTTCTGGTAGTGAGCCTAAGCGGCAAAGGAAGATGTTAACCATAACAGATAAGGTGAAACTGTTAGACATGCTGAAGAAAGAAGAAGGTTTTATACTGTAAACGTAAAAATAATTGTAAAATACCTATGTACATGAGTATGTCATGTCATTACCACCTCATTCACGGTAAGTTTACCTATCACTTTCATATAAATTTACGCTTGCATGCTGTTATTTATGAAGTAAAGGGTGGTTTGTTAACAGTACAGGGAGGGTTTATACAGTAAACGTAAAAATAAATGTAAAATACCTATGTACAGTACATATAGGGTGATCCTACTTCGCGGACATTCATATATATATATATATATATATATATATATATATATATATATATATATATATATATATATATATATATATATATATATATATATATATATATATATATATATATATATATATATATATATATATATATATATATATATATATATATATATATATGCAAAGTAATATTTTTTCTCAATTCTTAAAATTTTTTCACCATAAAATCTCTATTATTTTATTCTGAATGTATTACTCATATTTATTGCACCATACACCACTACAGTATCTTTTATCGCATGCAAAAGATATTGAGGTTTTTGAGACTGTAAAGTTCTGTAACTAGTTCAGAATCAACACCTAATCTGTTTATTGGCTTTATGAAAAGATAATAGTACTTGGCAATAGGCAATTTTCTCTTCCATAGCTCAGGAGTAAGTTTAATTGTATATGGATGACTATTAGCTTATGAAAAACTATAAACTAGTGATTACTTTGACCATTGTATTTTGATTAGCGCTCATACGTATAGGGGGACAGCGGTAGCACAATGTTTAGAACACTGGATACAGGAAGTAATGAACCTGCAATCGAGCCCACCTCTAGACATTAGGAAAGGCATCCAGCCTCAGTTCCCCTGCTTCAACCTAACTATGTCCACTCCTATAAAGGGGATTAGTAGTGACTATTAAACAGCAAAACAGACAAGCTCAATGTATGGATTTTTCTTTGCATGAGAAGTAATTATGAAAAAAAAATAGTCATTTAAGTCATATTCTCCGATACTTGATGTCTTTTCTCAGTTTCTTGACATTTATGAATTTGTTTCAGCTACGTGAAACTGATTCTGACCTCGATCAAAGTTCAAGAGTTCTTAACACAATGCTGCGTCGAGTCCTCCAAAATAGATTTATTTTGTACGCTGTTGTTGTCGCTGTATGTCTTGCAATAGTTATAGCAATATATGTTGCTTTTACTAGGAACTAATTATGAAGTTTTGTATAAATTATTTTTTGAAAAGAGGTACTGTATTTTCATGGAATCTGTATATATATTTACAGTAACTTATTTTACAGCCTGGTTATTGATGTTTTTCTACCTTCTGTCATTTTTCTTTTATGCAGAATATCACATATTCTTGTTGGAATTCTAATCGGGAAGAAATGGTGTTCTTACAGATATGAATCTGTGTATTGTATTCCAAATGAGTATTTTATGTTAACCACAAAGAGTTTTCTATAATGGAATGAAAATTGAGTCTGGTGATATTAACAGGTGTGAAAATTATATGGATCATGTAAAGAAGAATAACCCTAGGGTGCTACCTGGTTTTTCATATGCATAATGCAAGGCATCTAAACCAACCAATAACTACATTATTTAATATTACCTGAGTTTCTAGGGGTTACTCATCTTTACTAAAGCTCATTTTTCTATACATGAACTCAAATTTAGTTTTAGAAATTAGATGTGTTCTATCGGATTAGTTTATATCCATGACTTAATCGCAGCCATAAATTGAATACTCACCTTTTTTTTATTATTATTAACTACCTTATACAAAAGCCATAATGCACACATAAGGAGGGTGGTTGAGTCAAAGCAAAACACAACCATCTATGGGAAGAAAATGCAAAGGAGGGAATTCCCAATCCTCTCACTCCACCTCATTTAGTTGAACTTTACAACACGTAGGGGAACATGGAGCAGGTGTTATAGTATCAAGACGTGTGCATAGAAAAGGTGCAATATTATTGTATACAATCATTATAATTATTGTTAGTAATATTTTTAATATTGTTATTATTGATGTACTCTTACTCTGTTATTACAGTATCGTCAGTATTGTTGTACAGAACCATATAATCTCTGTTATTATTATTATTATTGTTAATCTATTATTATTATTATTATTGCTATTATCAATATACCTATTCTTTGTTATTACAGTATTTTACAGAGTTGTATAATCTCTGTTAATGCCATATAAGCTCACCTACATTAACGAGAAAAATGGTTATTGAGGAAAATCCTTCAATCACATATACTACTGTATGTGTATTGTACATGCTCCTATTTGCTCGTACATTGAGATATATTTTCTTGGGTTTATAAATTCGGATATTGTAAAGAAGAGTAACCCCAGAGTGCTCTATGATATTCATATCTTCAAGCCAGGTCACTTTATGTAACTTTTTACTTGGTTATGGAGGCTACCGATCTTTATAAGATCCGAATATTCTTTACTTACCTGCAGTGGAAATAAAATAGCAATTTTAATTATATAACGATTTGGACAGAGATCCGGTGTGTCCACCGTCATTCAAATGGGGACTCATTATGAAGTAAAAACAATAAAAAAATAAGATATCAACCCACAATATCTGAAGGTATTTGGATTAGGTATTGAATGTACTGTATTATATTTGTTTACTATAAATTTAATCTTATTTTAATAATTAATGGATAATGCAAAAGTTTTATCTATAAATAAATTTAGATTTACTTGCTGTATGTCTGTGAGAATTGGATAACATAAATTCGAATACCCTAGCAATGGTAAAGAGAATTTATTCTCATATTTTTTCATTGCTGCATTCAGATTGGCATTATTTTGGTTAATTTTTCTTTATTCAGATAGGTGTGGACTATTATTATTATTATTACTATTATTATTAATATTATATGCCAAGCAACAAGCCAGATAGTAAAAGTCAAAGAACATAAACCCAATGGCTGCAGCAGAGGAAGCAACTTGGATGGGAAGGAAAAATATTCAGCCTAAAACAAAATTCTCAGACGGACCAGTTGTACATAATGAAGTAACACTGCTACTTGCAGGTAGAACAAGAATAGTAGAAATTTAACCCCCTTTGCGATCTATTTTCTTCTGATTTTTTAAAACCAACATTACAGAATGTGAATCTACTAATTCCCAAATATGTTGTATTTTGCCTAATTTCTTTAAAACTTAGAATTTTACTTTTAGACAAATCTCTAATCTGTATATTTTAGATGCCGTTTCCAGCTGCCAATAGAGAAGTGTATTTTGAAAAGTGACTTTATTTATTAAGAGTAAGTGTGACAATAAGATCTCATTAAAAGGAGTGTTGGACATTTCTTTGAGGTTCTTATCTTGGTGCAACTTCATCATATAAGACACGTCATTCATATGGAAAGTGACCTAGACAAGTAAGGCATTTTAATTATTATAATCGAATCAAAGGCATACAATCAGTGTGAGTTGGTATTAGTAACCTTGTTGATAAATCATTACAGTTGTTTTTAGATGACCTAACCTAACCTTTATTACCTATCACTGTCCTGTTTAAAGGCATGTGAATTTTCATGTAGCGAATTTTTTTTAAAGTCAAAGGCTGCTACAGATAGTTTTTGTATTATAGAAATATACAGTATTTACAAGTTTGTTTGGTATTCCTGCTAATCTCATTTCTCTTAACTATGTATTACCCTTTTACTTATTAGTTTTAATTACATGTCTACTATAAGTTACTCTTAGTATTGTAAACGAATAGCCATTGTACAAAAATTGAAATAAATGTTTGTTATACTGAACTGTATGATAATACCAGCAGACCATCCACAATGTTCAGGAACTATTTTTGTAAGAAAAGCAATATATTAAAAAAAGTTAACTTATTTGTTATGGCATAGTGTTGTATAGGATTTACTAGTATGTAGAAAATGTGATGTAGCAGCTTCAAATGGAGTTGAAAATGTAAGAAAACATTTTTGTATGTAATCAATAACCGGGCTGATGAGTTTTGTGCCAGATATTGTGAGGGAATAATTTCATATATACAAAATATCCGGTATAATTTCTTTGTTTTTGATGTATAAATATATTTATTTTTTCCATATTCTTATGTTGTAGAGATATTTACCTAGTAACCTGAAACTGGCTTCAAAGATTTCACTTTACTTACCACAATTTCGTGCCTAGCTCTTATCCTTCACTTCTGTATTCTCTGTCCCTTTCATTGTAATATCCCCGTATATCACATTCGGATCTTGTAAAAGAAGGGTGTCCCCAGGGTGCTCTAGGGTGATTCTTATTTATAAGCCACCAAGACTAACCTAACCTTGCCAGACCTAATCGAACTTGACGGCTTAAAGGATATTTAAATTCTGGGGTTACTCGTCTTTACAGGATCCTCGTATTCTTATCTAATTGCATGAAGTAGCTGAGGACACTTTAAAATAAAATTCACTTATTATTGAGGAACGTTACCATATTTTTGAAAGCTAGGATTTTATTTGTGTAGGAAGACTTAAAAGGAAAAGTACAAAGAACATCTGTGCATAAGAAAATATTCTGTAGTTTGGGACCCATATTATTATTTTCTGTCATGTTAAGCTTATTTCTTTAATCTATCTTAAGGCTACAGTAGCTGATGGTGATTTGACTACAATAGACCTCATTCAGTCCAAAAGTTAGTATTGTACAAGAATTTTATCTCAGATTGACATAATAAGTTTCATGGTCTCAAAAGATATTAGTACTACACTTATCCAAATTGGAGTATAGTATGAAGGGAAGTATATATACCAGTTATCAAATATTTTGGCTTATCATGTCAGGGGTCGCCACAGAGGATCAATCACCACCATATTGCACTATCTCTCGTGCCTTCTTCTGTCACAGCGCAAACCCTCATGTCCTTCACCACATCCATAAACCCCCTCTTTGGCTTAACTCTCCCTCTTCTGCCTGGCAGCTCCAGCCTCAGCATCATTCTCTCAACATACCTAGCATCCCTCCTCACCACATGCCCAAACCGTCTTAAATATCTTTATATATGAACATACATACCAGTTAATATGTAAAAAATGCATAACAGGGTAATCTTTTGTGCATTTTGCATGTATTTTTACATATTGGTTTTGCTTTTTACTATGTGAATCTTAGATCTGTAAGACATGAGATGTACACTTGAAGTGTAGATGAATGTGTGTGTGTTTTATATATATATATATATATATATATATATATATATATATATATATATATATATATATATATATATATATATATATATATATATATATATATATATATATATATTGAAGATAAAGTATTATTATGATGAGTATTCTTGTCTTTGGTACCCGTCTAATACAATCTTATATTGAGCATCATGTCCAATATAATCTTATATTGAGTGTCCGGTCTGATATATTATATCAAGTAGCCTGTCTGATATAATCTTATATTGAATATCCTATCTAATATAGTATTAAAAAATAATTTAAATAAGAAAAAATATACATACTTTTGATATTTGACTTTTACATGGACATATAATAGTTTTTAAAATATTATTTTACTAGATCAATTGTAAAAAAATTATAATGTTCTGATTTCAGTATCAATGTAAAAAAGTGTATAAGAAAACCTTCATCATGAATAATATCAATGCTTGACTAATTTGAAAAAAGATTCAGTTATTGAAAAAAGCAGCTTGGAATATAAATTCCCACTCAGTCAGTAATTATGAGAAGACCAAATTGCTTTTCATGTATTGCATAGTCTGGAAATGTTAATTATTTTGATCCTGAACTATGTGCCATTTTGTTGTTGAATTTTTGGGTTAAGCAGCTAGGCATACCTTAAATATTTATGGAACATAATGGTATTGGTTCATATACCTTCTTATAAAATAAATTTTATAAAATGTCATATCTATTACAATTACAGTATTATATTTGTTACTGTGTTCTCCCCATTTGGTCATTATTAATGAGGTGTCCTTGTGCAAATTTAGCCGTTTGCTATTAATTTATATTTTATAGTGAAGTGTTATATAAAACGTTTATGGTTAATCCCTAACATTACTTCAGAACAGTATACAGTAACTTAAACATTATTCCAAAACCGTATACTGAAACATTAACAATATTAATTGACAGCAACTGCATCTGTATTCATTTCAATTCAAATATTTCAGAAGCTTATACAGTAACTGAAAATACCGTTTTACAAAGCCAAGTATTATAAAATCCTTTAATATGTTGGAGGTTTTAAATGATGAATTTCTGAGATTTTTCTCTACAGTATCAACATCCCAAATCAAATTATTGTATGTAGCTTTTGACTGTACAGTATCATTATTATCACTTTTAAACCTGTAACGTAGAAGAATGAGGTGGAAGCGTAAGGGAAGTAAACAACATAAAACGCAGGGATCGGTACAAAGCCGGAATAGCATGCTTGGACAGCAAGAGCTGATAAGGGCATTACAGAAGTCATCAAATTATGAGAGCTAGGAAGAGGGCATCATAATACACCATTTGTGTCAATTAGACCCCATTCGAATGGGAATGGATACAGACATGCTGGAGCAGCAGGATTAAGGCTACATGCCCTTCCTGATGCCTCGTGGTGGGATCGAATCTTTGGAAGTCGTGTCCCAATTCAAGCACTTTTACCACTGAACTACTGTGGCCTCCAAAATACGTGCACCATATTGTGTATTACAATTTGTCCCCATTCAAATGGTGGTGGACACAAACATGTTGGAGCTGGGTGATTAAGGCTGGATGCCCTTCGCAAGACCCCTCGAGGGATCGAACCCAAGTTAGTCGCTTCTCAATTCATGCACTCTACCACAGAGTTACTGCAGCCCAAGGAAAGGGGTATCATAACTAAAGCTAAAAGGAAGATTGTAATTCTATATTCACATTGTTGATAAAGAACTGCATCTGTACTGAAAAAGAAGCAATACTTAACACCCTCCAAAGTTGTAGAGAAGTTATTACTACAATGTTATCACTGTTTGCAGGGTTATGCATCACGATTAATCCCCATTTAATGGGGGTGAACATGAGTTGCAACATACTATTTTTCCTGTACAAGTGGAGTCTGATTATAATACAGTTTGTGCTTTACAGGTATTTGTCTTACATCATCTGATTTTCATCCCTCATAATCCATTATTTCACGTGACTTACCTCTATGGTTATTTAAAATGTATCAGATGGAAAATAGGTCTAATGCTCTATGAAGTATATTGTTGAGATGAAGCTGTTGGTAAACCCTCCATTTTCCATTCATACACTTGGTAATACATAAAATTCCTAGAAATGTTAACAAAAAAAATCTGGTGAATGGGAGAGAAATTGAGAGAGGAGAGAAAAAAAGAGAAAAATGTAAACACAAAGAGGTTAGTGCAGATGTCATGTACACACGGTACATAGCTATAGGGATGCTGGTAACCGAGTTATGTTTTACAAGTATGACTTTGTGTAAAATACTGAGGTACCAAAAGTTTATATATACCTACCAAGGAACGAGTTCAGTTTAGAGCCTCTTTCCATTTAAAAGATGAAAAAAAAATATTCAGTTATATAGTATTATATAGCCTTTAATAATAAAATCCCACAATTTTTTTTTTATATAATTTTTCAGCATTTGCATTAGAAAGAATATGGAAAAAAGAATATATATTATATATAACCTTAAATATAATTGTGCAGTTTATACTACCATAACTATTTGTTTAGATTTGTTTGAATCCATTCTTCATCCAGTTCTTCAATGTCACGCACCTGGAAGACTTTGGTGAGATTACATTCCTTGATCATATAGTTGTAGCTTCCTGCATACATCATCTGTAGCTGTGGCTGGCAGTCTAAATGAAAAGAGAAAGAGCCATACTGAATAGCTGGGGATTAATATTGGATACCATGCATTCAAAGTTATATATACATGTAAATACTGTATGTAGTCTTCTTGTCACAAAGACTATCATGTGAATTTTTAGGCTTAAAGGAAACGAGAAGTGCTCAAAATTTTCACACTCCACCAGACCTCATCAGGAGCTTTATTGTAAGGTCAGGTGGAGGGTGAATATTTTGTGAACTTACTGTTTCCTTTATACCTTTCAGAGTGTGGATTACTTTTTATATTCAAGTAAAAAGTGCACAATATGTATAGAGCCAAAGCTTCCTTAGTAAAGCTTATTATTACTATTAGAGCAGTCATTACTACCTTCAAGGAAAATATGGGTAAGATGATCGATGCACATGCACCAATTCGTATACAAACATATAAAATTTCTATAAACCTCTTGGTGTTGTGAAGATGAAGGCCATAGGAAACGACACCCTTCCATCACTATGGTTGATACGCCAGGATATGAGCACGTATCGAGGCTGTGTGTCTGGAATATTGTTCCTGAGATCATCCACATCCTCAATGTCTTCTAATTCCTCATCCAAGATGATCTCTGAAGACTGCTGATCAACTTTCACTGTGAAAAACAAGTGAAGTTACAGGAATTACCTATTACAGAGTTTCAGGGATACTCATTATAAATTCATAAATGAGAAAGCAATCCTGTTTTACAGCATCAAGCATTAAGCGCATGGTGCCTCCAAGCAACAAAAATTTCTGAAGTCTAAAACATTTACAAAACAGTCAAGTTAACTGCAATTGGTACCTCAGTAGTAAAGAAAACTGCAATTAATGGCAAGGGAGGAATTTTTCTTCAGGTTATTTGTATGAAGATTCCAGAACTTCTAAAACAGCATATATTTAGGCAAAACAAATCTCTGATAGTGAAAAATGTACGTGCAGAATTAAATAGTTATTAATTTTAAAGAAAACATTTCCTCTCAACTATTAACATGGTTGTATTCCATGTCTATTAATATTAATACATCATGCCCTCCAGGTATTCACCCTAAGGGAATGGTTACACAAAAGGCCCTCCAGCTTTCACAAACAAAACAAATTTTCTCTGCTAAATTACCACAGCTCCAACCTTTCTGTGTCCACTCCCATTTGATTTGGGATTAATAGTAACACATAAAACAGCAAACAATTGTAGTATAATTATCACCCATCTTGCTCGGTCAATTAGTTCCACAGCTTCCCCTTAAGTGCAGAATCATGTAAATTCAAGACCCTTATACTGTATCAGAGTTTATACTTTGTATATAACTTAATGTCATGCCTAGATTCCTGTGCTGTATTTAAATATTACCTAATACAATTTAAAGTAATGTAAAAACAGTACTGGTTATAATGTGATTTTAGGGGGAGAAAATTGTCCTTTTTTTTTCTATTTTTTTTTTCTCGGCGCATATGTTCAAAACCGAACTATGGAAAATAACGTAAGATGCGTGCCCACTGAATTGCCAAGGTTAATCAGTTTCTATCTCTATTTTTTCAAAATTTCCAAATCAACTGGGTTTTTGTTTGACTTTACTATTACTTCTCCACAATTTAGTTCCAAAAAATAGCATGCATTTGTATACTTCAAATACACACTATCTTTACTTTGTCAGCCTAAGAAAATGTGCAATTGGAGACAATCTCTACTTTAACCCGTCTCAAAGTGGAAAAATAACCAACAATAACCATTCTGAGAGTTCATAGGTATTTCATTTAAGTACATATTATATCTTATATTAATTTTAAATACTAATATTCATATAGGAAAGCCAACTCTAGAAGTTTACAAACAAATGACCCATGTAGCCTGCAGTGGGACAATGTGATATCTTTTATTTCTCTTCTCTGACAGGTATAGTAGTGATAGATCAGCCAATAAACTTGTGCAAGAAGCTCCAAACAGATTGGTGATCTGGCCAAGGTTGCATGATCAGCATAAATCTCAACTTGCACAATAGACTACCCATGAAGCCAGTGCCAATGAGTAGTGTACCAAAGGTAAAGTAACCAAATCAATGCTCCAACTGGGCAGTTCTTGCAGTGTTGTTCTGTGCTTAGCTTTAGAAGTCTGTGGGGAGGAGAAGGGAATACCTTCTCAAAGAAAGGGAAATGTAAAAAAATATATAAATAACCAGAAATTATAGAATGCTATAACCGAGAAGAAATCAATCACCAAGTCCAAAGATGTGCTCTGACTATAAATTGGAATGTGGGAATTGCAATCAAGTTGGCCACAAAAGTAAGTTAAGGCATTTCCTGGAACAAAATCTACTCTCAGGGGACAAAATATATTCTAAGGGGACAAAATCTACTCAAGGAACTTCAGGGGACAAAATCTATTCTCAGGGAACTTCAGGGGACTAAATCTACTCTTAAAACTTCAGGGGATCTACTCTCAGGGAACTAAATATCTCTTAAAGGGACACCTGGGGATATCAGGCTTCTTTGGTAAAATTTCTCGTCACAAAAGTATAAATCAAATACCATACCAAAAGCAAGAATGAAAAATGTAAATCTAGACGAGGATGGATGGGTGGAAATACACTCGAGTGTCTTACTATTCAAACTGCAACTAGCAATGATACCTAATCCAGCCATAGCAGATTAGTAAAGGTTGATTCAAGTCAACAAAATTAATGATAGACTATTCAAAATAATTTTAATAGAGATAAGAAAGTTCACATAAATAACAATGGCCATAAAAAATAGATGCATATTAAATAAAAACTAGACAAATTTAATTCTCCAGATATGTAAGGCAAGCAAAAAAATAAAGATAAAATATATTTCAATATACAAGCATAACATATATATAAACCCATACTACAAAAGTAACACGAGAACAGATGGAATGCCTCGAAAATTCAAAGAAGTAAATGAAATCCATGATACCATTGGCCTGTGTCACCAGGGAAGCTAATCCTCTAACGATTACGTGACTCCTTCTAGCCACAGACATAAAGAGCAACCCAGAAAACACAATATGGGAAACTGCACCTCACACAACCACAAACGCTAACAACACAACATACACTCCTTGACAGCTCTGTGGGAAGCCCATGTTTGGTAATGGCCTTCCTTTGGGACTCGCAACCATTCGACCAGGCAGTGTAGGAAACAACCTGCAAATTAGGGTATTACGACTTGTTTTTCCTTTGGAACTGCACCCTTGTTAGATGCCTAAAGTGCACATTATAAGGATCATAAAGTATGACTCCTGCATGGAGCTATATAACATGCTCTACATAAGAGGTTTTTTGGAGAGATACAAATAACATAATTTAAGTAGAGCATATTGGAGATATTCTTTGGTAAATGTTAACATAAACTACCTTTGCAAAGGACAAAAGTTATTCTTAAACATAGTATATACTGTTAGACTAATTCATAAAGCTAGCACTGTTATGGATAAAATAGCCTGTTAAACATCAATTGTTGTGTCAGCATTAAAGACAGCACTGTGTAACATGCTTTTCCCTTCACGTAAATGTTTGTTTCATTAATAAGCAAATAATCATCACACAGTTTTCACTTTGTATGCAATAAATGAGTTAGACTATTCAGAAGTGCATCAAAGCAAGCATAATAAATGATCAGACAAATAACATGCTCAACATGTCAAAACTAAGGGTGAGGAATGAACACCACAGAGCATCATGTCCTAAAAAAGCAAGAAGAAGAGAGAAAGCAAAATTCCAGTAATCTGTGGGTGGCTTCCCTTGTAGTGAAGAATTCTACAGTAATTTGGAAGTATACCACAGAAAGCTTATGTAGCTAAACATGAAATAAGAGCAATATTGACAATTGTTTCCTTCATTTTTGCCCGTAATATGCATAGTATGATAACCGACATTAAACCATCCACTACAAAAATCAAACATTGCTAGTACTCACCATTTGACACGGAAAGCACTCCAACGTGGATTTAACATGACGAGATGTATCCTACAAACTTTTAAATACTCTGTTTCTCTTTCCTCATCCTCAATTCTAAACAGTTATCCATTCCGACTACGGAAATCAATGTCTTCATAGATGGGAGCAATCATGTATGTATAGATATGGTATGTGCTTTTTTTATATAGTGGATGGGATGAGGAGGAGGAGGCAAGCCAGGTATGATGCTCATGAGGCAGCAGACAACCCAAATGGGTCTGGAGGATGAACTCTGCAAGAGCAAAGCTACAGCTACTACACCTATATTGGATCAAGGTCAATAATCTACATATTTGGAGCTTTAAGCTCATGGTAAGTAGGATTTGGAAATTGAATCTATTTTAGTTAAACTCACAGAAATATCTCTTTGCATTTATCTCTCCTTTGGAACAAGAATTAATTGGTCTTGTAAAGGGAGAGTAACCCCAGGGTGCTCTACGATTAATTCATATTTATAAGGTAAGTCACCTAACCTAACCTGACAACTCATGGAGTTATTTAACTTTATATGGGGCTCTGGGGGTTACTCATCTTTACAAGATTTGCATAGTCAAGAATATTATCTATATTGTTACTTTATATATAGTACAGAGCAAGAAAATTGAAGAATTACACATAGGATATTATTTATTTTTTCACAGTTCAACTACTGTCCAAATAAAGTAACTATGAGACTCTATACACAATACATGAAAGTGACCTTATCATAAAATTATATTTTTCTAGTCTCCGCAAACTTTCCACAATATTTTACATTCTCGAGTGTAGTGTAAATACATTACTCCCCTGTTTACTTACAATTACATAATTGAACATCCAGTTTGAATCCCCCAGATGCAACCTGTCTGCGTCCACCCCCATTCGAATGGATACAATAGTGACACATAAAACAGCAAACAAGTGTGTTAAAACTTAAAATCTGTCTAGCAAAGGTTCACCCACTTCTAGCCAGCATTTCTACATAATAGCAAAACTAATGTATTCAAATGTACATCTCTCCTCGGTAAACTGATGTATATAGAAATGAGACTACATATTATCAATTATCAAAGAGTCTATTTAGTACCAAAATGGACCGCGGTAGCGTACCGGTTAAAGCACACGACTTAGGAAATTAAAACTCGTTTCCAACTCTTCAGAGGGCATTAGGAAGGCCACCTAGTCTTAATTACTCAGCTCCAACCTTTGTGCTCACCCCATTCGAATGGGGATTAATAGACACATAAAACAGCAACCTACTTAGTACCATAATGACCTGCATTCCCTTAAATACCTGAACCTATAGAAATATAGTATAGCAATATTCAAGCAAAATAAAAGGTTGCAAATGCTGCAATTCTAAGATAAAATAACAAGACTGAAATATAGGCACTAACATGTTTTACAATATTTCTTTTTTCAAACTTTCAAACAAGAGGGTGCTGAGATATTACGAAATATGGTTTATACTTATGCATAACTGCTACTGTAGAAGAATCATATATCATGCTCCCACGATAAAAGTCATAAATCACAGGAATTGTAAAAGACAGTATACTGTGTGTGACAGTTGCTTTGTAGATAACACAAGAAACAAACTTTTTTCCTAAACATTATTTTTTCTTTAATAACTAAGCTGTGAGGTTGTATGTTGCAATGAACTTAAAGGAGATTTAATCAAATATTCTTATAGTTCAAACTATTCATATATCCCTATTCCAATTTAATAGATTTTTTTTTTAGATTATGTTCAAAATACATAATTTCAAAAACATGCTGCATAAACAAATTCTATCGATAGAGTAAACGTTTGGTTGTTTCAAACAATTATTCTCTATGAAATATTCATATGAAATCCTCAGTCATAAACCAATATGACACATTACTGTTATTATTATAGAGATATAATAATCAATAAGATTTAAACTAATTTTGGAAGATAATCACTTGACAACCCGATGTAAAAATATAAAAATATAGACGGCATATATAAAAAAAAAAAAAAAATAGCTATGGGTAATAATTCTGAGAAGAATCTGACTATTCTGACCAAAAATTACGATATTGAGAAAATTTGCTTTCCAAGTATAGGAACTAATGTACCATTCCAGCTCAGTTTAATTCTATTTAAAAAAATATATATATATATATAATATATATATATATATATATATATATATATATATATATATTATATATAATTTGGAAAAAAAAAAAAAAAATATAATATATATATATATATATATATATATATATATATATATATATATATATATATATTCCTTTATCTACATAGCAACAGCTGCATGATGCCAAATCAACCAATATATCAATCAGTTAAAGATCACAACCAAATGCACAGTTCAATGAGATTGAGGAAGTACAGTATTATGTCGAAAACAGCATTAAGTAACTCACTAATAATGGCAGCATTATTCGTGGCTCGACGGAAACGAAACTTTCGAAGGAGTTCCTTGAGATCAGGACTGATGGTGCATACGTGTAGGTTACTCTGGAAAATATTTCAAAATAATTATCTATATACAAATATGTAGACTTCTGGTACATTTTTACAATTGCACCCATCTCAATTTGGAGGTGAGAATTATATTTTCTCCGATGTTTTTTTTTTTTATGGGTTTTGAATGTAAGCCACCTTCAAAACTGTCGAAAAATATTTATTATGCTTACTTAACCTAACCCAACCTAACTCAAACTAAAAAAATAGGAATTTACGGCATTTTCCTATGGTTTTTGATGTTTGTGAATGAATGCGGCCTTGAAAATTACTATATCATAGATTAGGTTGGGTTAGGTTAGCATAGTTTTTTATGCTCATATTCATTCAAAAGAATTGAAAACCCATAGGAAAATGTCATTTTCATTTCCAAATTGAACCAGGAAGAACTGTATAAAAATACACGACTTCTCTTATGCGGGTCTCAGGTTGGAATCCCAACAGCTATGTGGTAAAATATTTGAAATTATATATGATTCATTGATTTATGCTTTACTTAAAATATTATTATGGTCATTCCTCCCTCAGGATACAAATGCACGGCTACGACTACATCAGGACACGGAGGTAAGGCTACGCTTCCCTCAGGACACGGAGGTAATGTTACGTTTCATTCAGGATACAGGGGTAAGGTTACGCCTACTTCAGGACACGACGGTAAGGCTAAAGCTCCTTCAGGACACGTAAGTTAGGCTATGCCTACTTCAGGCCATGAAGGTAAGGTTACACCTACTTCAGGACACGAAGGTAAAGTTACGTCTACTTCAGGACACGAGAGCCTACGCCTACTTCAGAAAATGAAGATAAGGCTACGCCTACTTTACCCAACGCCATGAAAGACGCATATTATATTAAATTAAACAACAATAAATTAATAAAAAACAATCATGACCAGTACACTGACACAACACTGCATTTATTTGCTCACCATGGCTAAATTTTCAATAAATTGTATAATATTATCTTGCTTGGTCCCAAATAGCGTCTTCTGACAACAGCTGATTACAGCTTCCTGTAAAGTTAGCGAAAATTACAGCGAACACATTTATAGCGTACACAATTTTATATCAAACATATACTTATTATATTTACTTGATTATCAAAACGGATGAGTTTCATTTTATTATATAGATTAAAATTTTCACTATCCATAATATGTGATAAATGTTAATTTATCAATTCAATGTAACAAAGTAACTATGAAGCTAAAGAACAATTATAGCAAACATATTTTAATGGCTGTCCAGTTGATTAGTAATGTGTAAGTTTTATTTTACTAACTAAATGAAAAGAAAAAAATTCTCTTTATGATAAATAATATTCATCAATTTGATTATGCAACGATCATAAACACTGTCTGATAGTCTTACATGAGATTACAATATGAGATAGTATCATGTCTGAGAAGTTAATTCTGATATTATTATTACTATTTTATCATGCACCATGTGCAAAGTCTTTAACCCGATTATAATAATCATATAGAATATTATATTAAATTTTAGTTATATTCATTCATCTAATACTACTTTTCTTTGATTAATTTAAGCGAATGAAACATAAGAACTGTTCAACAAGCCTCGCGTCCTTGCGCACAAAGGAAGAAGTAGAAAAAGTACGTAGCAGACATCAACAGAATGGCAGCAGCTGTAAATAGGAGCCTCTTATCAGGCCTGAAATCCGTATGTAAACAACTACATAGTTACTTTACTAATTATTTGTGTATTATTTGATATAAATAGCGTGTCTATAATATATCTATGTTTCTCTATATG
The DNA here is from genome assembly GCA_037179515.1 of Halocaridina rubra. Taxonomy (NCBI): domain Eukaryota; kingdom Metazoa; phylum Arthropoda; class Malacostraca; order Decapoda; family Atyidae; genus Halocaridina; species Halocaridina rubra. The sequence continues at coordinate 13,083 of JAXCGZ010000445.1, read as the reverse complement.
CCTTGTATGAAGAATTATGTCTCGTAGCAAGGTACTGGCTTCGAAGGTGACCTTTCTTCATACCCCGGCACCCTCTGACGCGATGACGCAATATTTCTGGGGAAAACTGATAAATGAAACGCGATAAAAAAAATAAATACAAGTCGAAAATTCAGACTTATATGTCTCCAAGTTTATATTTTTATGTATATTCCAGGATATATTTTTGCCATATTTTCAGTAATGGTACATATATAAGGCCGCTGTCCCCCGTGCAAGGGGGTGGGCCAGTCAGTGCACTAATCATTCACCCCCACTTCTTCATCCCAAATTACCGTGTTAGCAGGTGCAAGAACCCCCTTTGGCATACGTCACCAATACACAATCTCTCCACTCATTCCTATCAGGCTTGCACTCTCTTCCTTCGCTCCACTTACTTATCATATGCATCCAGCTCACATTATTCCCAATTCACTCATCTCATCCTAGGTCTTCCTGTCAGCCTTATTCCAATTACTTCAGCTCTTCATTCACTCTATGCTAGTTGTTCATCATTCTTTCCATATATCCAAGCCGTCTCAGCGCTCTCTGGTCCAACTTATGTGACATCCTTCTTCCCACGCTTTTTCTCTTCCTCACCCTTTTCCTTTTTTTTTTTTTTTTTATCTGTTCTAGACACTCCTATCATACTTATGGAAGACCTTATTGCCACTTCTGGAAAACCTTATTGCCATTACATTCAACTTGTTCTATTCATCCTCACTTGCATTCCAAGTATCTGGTGCTTACAGTACCATAGGTGCAGTCATATATCTCCTATGCTTCTCTTTACATTCATTCCTAAATAATGTACCCGTATCTCACCACACTCCTCATCCCACCCAGAATTTACTTGCTTCCTTTACTCTCTGGCCACCTCCACATTCACTCGTCTGTTGACTGCCACATGCGACTCCAGCTATACTTAGAACTCTCAACTTCCTCAGGCAGCTTCCTATTCCCATTCACATTCATTCTGGCAACATCCACATTCCTTGTACATATGATTTTACATTGCCGGACAACACAATACTAACCAATAATAAAACTCAGGATTTCCTGTATGGTGGCACTCTAGTTAACAGGCAAAGCAAGTCTTTGACATAACACGCAAGTTAATTATCATTCATTCATGAAGTTTGATAAATTTTACCTTCACACCAATCGTATGTGTCCTCAGTACTCAGTATTTTTAAACAGGACCAAAGACTTCAGCTTGAAATTAATTTTTGACCTGAAATGTGAATTCAGACTTGAATTTTTTATTTCTTCTTTTTCCAGATTCGTCCTTTAGTGTCTGCATCCCAGACTAGAAGTCTACATGGAGTTGCCCCTCTAACTTCAGCGATTGTAAGTGTAATATTGCTTTTTATAGTATATATATATATATATATATATATATATATATATATATATATATATATATATATATATATATATATATATATATATATATATATATATACACAGTGTAATTGTCTTCCATGTATGCTGATGTGTATTGGTTTGAATTGGAAAAAATGCAGTACATTATAGCATACCTACCGACGCTTTCCTTTCATGTCACAAAAAAGGCAAAGTGAAAAATTATTTTATTTATTGGCAAGGATTAGACTGTTATTGCTTGCATGTGCTTTATAGTCATGCTAGAGCTGAGCCTTGGAAACAGAGATGTAATATTACATGAAGTGAACTACTGAAGTTTTATTAGCTTCAGTATGAATTTCTCTTTTTTTTTTTTCTATTTGCATAATTACTTTCTTCTATTATATATGTAATACAAAGTTCGTTTACGATGTTCTCATTTTGCCTTTTTTAATGTTATATTAGCATAATGTTTCAAATAAAATTATTAAACACAATTTTTTTTTCTAACTTGCACAAAGGATCGAGCAAAGTGGGTGAGTTGACTGGCCTTACTAAACCACTTTTGGTTTTTTCTTTTGGGTGTTTACAGATTATACCATAGCGATAGCTCTTTGCATATATTTTACAAGTGATTTAAACATAATCAAATCTGCTTTTGAATTCTTCCATCAAGGCTTACTGTAAGTGTATTTATTTTTTAGTAAACAAAGATTTATGTTAGATATTACTGTAATTGCATACTTCTCATTCAGATTTAAATTGCATCATATTGCCTCCACTACAGCAAGCTCCCGTGAGTAAACCTGAAGGTCGCACAACAGCGACTCTCATCCCTGGTGACGGCGTAGGACCTGAGCTGTGCCAAGTGGTTCTGGATGTTTTCCAAAATGCTGGAGTGCCAGTTGACTTTGAGGAGCATTACCTAACTGAGCTCTATGCCAAGAGGTCTGAAACTCTGGATGAAGTCGTAGACAGCATCAGACGCAATGGTGTATGCTTGAAAGGTATCCTGGCTACTCCCGATCATAGCTCTGATGGAGAGTTAAAGACGCTTAATATGAAACTTAGGTATGTTGCAGAAGGTGACATGTTCATCTTTTTACGCTTGGAGTCCTTACTCTGCAGAACAGTAGCAAATAGGATAGCAATCTGTATGCAAACCCCTAATTCCCCTTTTAAGGGGAGTGGCTGAGTCAAAGTAAAAATCTTGACTTTACTCGAGGAAAATGCAAAGGAGGGACTTCTTAGTTGTCTTGCTCTGCCCCATTTACTTGACTTTTGCAACTCATGGGAATGCGAGAAGGTAGTCTTGCTCTCCCATTGGGAATAAGAGGATACTAAGGTGTCAGGATAACTGCTTATCCTGACACCTTAGTATCCTATGATCTGGCTCCAATCACAGTTGCTCTAGCTTAGTGTAAATATTATCAAAAGATATGTATAAACTCTGAAATTTTTTAAATTGATGCTCTAGCACTATGAGTAATTTAAAAAACTTTATAGTTAAACCCAGTTCTTTTTTATATTTCAGAGATGAACTCGACTTATATGCCAATGTTGTTCACGTTAAATCTTTGTCTGGCCTTAATGTCAGACACAAGAACGTGGACATGGTTGTTATTAGAGAACAAACAGAGGGCGAATACTCTGCTTTGGAGCATGAGAGTGTTGAAGGCGTTGTAGAGTGTTTGAAGATCATGACGAGAGAAAAATGTCGTCGCATTGCTAAGTTTGCCTTTGATTATGCTACAAGAAACAACCGCAAGAAGGTCACTGCTGTTCACAAAGCTAATATTATGAAGCTTGGCGATGGCTTGTTTCTAAGACAGTGCGAAGAGGTAAAGTCTTATCTGCATATTTTATGATGATGAATCGCTATTTCCTTAGTCGTCAAGATGTTTTAGTCTTGTTCATTGCAGTATGAAGTACTTATACTCTAAGCTGGTGCCGTATGTATATGTATTCTGTGCAGTTCTGGATATTTTACATATTACATCAGAGAGTTTATGGGGATAGTGGTAACGCAGTGGTCAGAGCACTCGACCTGAGAAGTAACAAACTTCTCACTGAGGGCATTTGGAAGGGCATCCAGTCTTAATTTCTCAGCTCCAACATGTCTATGCCCACCCACATAATGGGAATTGATAGTGATGCATAAATCACCAAACAACAGCAACACCATAGAATTTATCATATGAACTGTTTACTAGAAAGCAGATTTATGCCATACATTTTCTCTTACATTATAGTCTTGTATAGTTTCCAGTGTGTACTTTGTAGTCTATCATATGACTTAATTGAAAAGCAAATAGTTTAGTGTTTGCATACAACAAGATGAACTTAAATATGCATGAATTAGGGAAACTATTCTTTCTACTGTGCTTACTTCAGAAAATATAATTAATCGTTTTTTAAGATGATCTAGATACTACGCTCATGAATACATATTCTCTTAATCTCATTATATGCCACCAGTGTAGTCCACAGCAGCATATGGGCTCATAGGTAGAGTGTGTTCATTGCTAATAGCTTAACCCTCTTTACATCTATGACTTTTTAGTGTCAAACGTGATATGATGTGATATTTTTCCTTGTCGAAAATTCATGTTTTTTTATTTTTTTATTTTTTTTTAATTAAGTGTATATTCTACCAGTTTGGCAAATTTCCCTTCTTCACTCTCTGCAATTGTGATATTACTGAATGCAGTTTTAGCTATCACAGATCTTCCTATAAAGAGTAGTAATTGTCTTATTTGTCATTTATGCATTTACAATGGCTGCAATCCCCCATGCAAGGGGGTGGCCAAGTCAAAGCACAATTATTCATCAAAGGCTGATTTGTCAATTATACTTCTTATTGTACACACTTTATAAGAAATACTCGTCATAACTGTAATACTGCAGATCCTTCATATTGTACGTGGAAAAGATGTTAGTAGCGTTTTACATAAATTAGTGTTGAACAGTTCCTTCCATAAGTCTTTTAAGTTTACAGTTATGTGTGGTTTGGAGATTATATCATATACTCTAAGTCATATTTTGCACTGTAGTTGTAAAGCCTTTTACTATAGATAAAAGGCCCTTGATTCACCCCTATTTTATATCGGTGTAAATTTATTCATACCTTCTAGAGTAGTTATTGTTTCATTAATACAAACTGACTTTATAATACTTAGATGTATTTATTGCACTAAGTATTGGAAGTACTATTAATATACATGGTGTGTAACATGCACTTTCAATTTTGTAATATGTGACACCTTCTTACTGAGATCTTATCAGATGACCTAAGCCAAAACTAGACAAATTAAGACCTCTTTTCCTCACCTCACCTGAATTCTTGCATGTTTGTGGCAAGAATATATCACTGTAAGAAGGATTGTCAGTTATCTGCCACTCTTTTTTGGTGAGATTGATATATGGATGGTTTGAGGACATGTTGAGAGGGGCGAGACTGAGATGATTTGGTCATGTGTTGAGGAGGGATGAGGGGTATCTTGGAAGAATTTTCTAATCCATCGCGAGAGACATTCATTGAGTCATACAATTTTTCAGGTTGCGGCCATGTACCCCAACATAGAGTTCTCCAACATGATTATTGATAACTGCACAATGCAGCTGGTATCAAACCCACACCAATTCGATGTATTGGTATTGCCAAATTTGTACGGTAATATTGTCGATAACTTGGCTGCTGGTCTTGTCGGAGGCGCTGGTATCGTTGCTGGTGCTTCATACTCTAGTGATTCTGTAGTATTTGAACCGGTAAGTATATGAGTACAGTACTTAGAAGTTCCATTGCAATTGATATTACTGTTTCTTGACTGTATGTCAGAGTACAAATGATGTTACTGTATCTTGATTGTATTCCCATTTACAAATGATGTAAATGTGTCGTAACTGTGTGTCCATTTACAGATAATGTGACTGTTTTTTGGAAAGGATATTTTTTTTGGTCAATTAGGTATTTGAAGTCGCTGTTATTGAAGCTTTTTATTCAGAATGAAATAAAAACTGTTTAGAATAGTCATGAATGATTGTTTTCGTTGTAGATTTTCATTTGAGTTTATAGAATGGAGGTGATTCTCGACTTCAAGTAATTGTTTTGTCATTATAATATCAACATACTGTACATAAAAATAAAGGTAAATTTGTAGTGGGGATTATGCTCAGAATATGAAAAGTTACTTGTCTCTTTTAAGCTTGTGATATGATGTGTATTCTGTATGCTGCTCAGAAGTCATGTTAATAGTCATAACAAATAAATACTGTTGTAATTTATATCTATATCAGTCTTTGGAGTATTTTGTGACCATCACTCAGAGAGTGGGTGCAACCGGAGACTGCAGTATTGCAGTGATTAGAGCACTTGACTAAGGAAGTGACTGAGCCTTGATTGATCCCACTGCAGGGCGTTAGTAAGGGCATCCAACAATAATTCCCCAGATCCAACCTTTCTGTCTCCTCCCCAGCAAGCGTACTCTGAGGATTAACCTCTTTTGTGTGATTGCTTCAAGTGGGAATACTTTTCTTGAAAGACAGCAATGGTAATACTGTATAATGTATATCTATAGTTAGCTGATATGAGTATTATATATGTCACATAGAAACTTTTTTATTATCATTTACCATTTTTTGTGCCACTATTTATCCCCATTCAAGAAAACTTCTTTGCAGGATGTAAGGAAATACTTTTTCAGTGTAAGAGTAGTTGATAATTGGAATTGGCTAAGTGAGGAGGTAGTTAATGCTATCTCAATCCATAGTTTTAAGGACAGGTATGATAAGTATCACTAAGTATAAAATAGAACCGATCAGGAGACGGGAAGATACGGGCTTTGGGCTCTTTCCCGTAAACACAATTAGGTAATCACAGACTGGCTGGAGCAGGGAAATTAGGGGTAAATGCCAGACTTAATAAATAAAGTGCTACCATTAGTTTTCTTGCTTTCACAGGGTGCACGTCACACTTTCAGCGAAGCCGTAGGCAAAAATGTGGCTAATCCAACAGCCATGTTGTTGGCCTCAGCCAACATGCTGAATCACATGAATTTGCAGTATTATGGTAACATGGTAAAGAGTGCTGTTGATCGAGTTATCAGAATAGGCAAGGTAAGGTATTTTTTCATATTCTCTTCAATTTTGCTTAATGATACTAGCAATGGGGGTGTTTACATAATCATTTGTATTTGTGTATACAGTATACGCATATAGAGTGGCCGTTCTCTCCCATATGCAGTATTGATGAGGGTTATTTACCAAATAGGACTTACCCTGTGTTGAAGTTAGTAGTTAATTCATATCTTTGATTTCAACCTTATAATTGATATGGGCTTTTAATGAATAAATGGGTACTGCAGAAGCACTATACATTTATGATAATCTTCACTCAGCGGCTTGCATGATTTTAATTTTTTTTTTTTTTTTTTAATTGTATTTTTCAAATCTTTACTGTTGTATTAGTTGGTATTGTAGTATTGTCTATTTCATAATATTAATAATCCTTATTTCTCTGTGAGGATTATTATCCTTTTTTACTTGGTAATTTTGCTGTTACTGTTTCCTTACTCTTTGCTTGCTCTGTGGTAACGAACATGTAGGTAAGAACGAAGGACATGGGCGGCTTTGCCACAACCACTGCCTTCTCCAACGCTGTTGTCGCCAACCTCAAGCACTGAGGATTGATATAAAAGTACTCAAGTGTAGTGTTTATATTCTTTAACTCGCTAGTCTTGGTAGTTTATACAATTTTAGTTAGCATGGGAATGTAACACCTTATTCTTCATGAGACCGCATTGCCTATATGTATATAGTAATTCAACTTAGTAATTTATATACTAGAGTGTATCAGATGCGATGAGGACTTGAATGGTCTTTTGTCAAGACTCATATTAGTTTAACCTTTCAGAGAAGTTATGCAGAATTTTATTATGTCTGACATCCTGTGCAGTAAATATATTTTTCCAAGTATATTTATACCAAGTTATGTTTTAGATTCTATATACCTTTGTTTGGTAATCTGGTAGTACTTTGTTAAAGCTGTTCTTTGCGGATATTTTTCTTTTCAAATAATTTTCTCAAGCATGTATGACTGATTTTGAAATCCTGATCTCTTCAAACATACCATATAGCATAATACTTTTGTTTTTTGTGTTTTTTATAGTTTCTTTGTTAATTTGTAGCAGTAATGAAGTAGTTGTCACGTTTGGAATAATAAAAGAAATATTTTTAAGTTTTTTATGTGAAATTAGGCATTTATTAGGTTAGATAAATTAATACCTTTGTTCTTGTATTGGATGCTAATTAAGTTACTTAAGTTTGCTCATTTTCATCTGCATGGTTGAATTTTAAATTAACAAATGAAGTTTCATTTTGTAGGGTATCATAGATGTACAGCATATTAGTGCATGTGTACTTGGGTTTTCACTTGTAGCTAGCGTAACCTCTTTTTTTTTTATTTGACCTTTTCTAAATAGGTTCGCACAAAGGATATGGGAGGCCATTCAACTACCTTAGACTTTTCCCGCGCTGTTATTGCCAACTTACGGTATTGAGTAGTATAACTGTTGTGTTCGTAACACTTTTCTATGGTAAGAATTCTCAGTAAAGCATCATTAGTATTACAAAGTACATTTGATGCATTTTAAATAAAACCTTATAATATTATAATGCTAATAATTTTTATGTAAAACATATTGTATATTTTTTTTAATATTCACTGGAACCAAAAACTCATTATCTACCTAATGTTCTAGTTTAACAAAAATAGATTTATGTTTTTAGTATTCAGTGACTAAAATGGATTTGCTTAAGATGGTGGTAGTATGTTAGACTAACTCCTGAGAGATAAGAATCTTTCAAAATATGTACCTTAGTGATGTCAGAAAGTATGGAATTATACTCCTTTTTAAAGGAGTTTAGGAACAAATAAATGGAAACAGTTTTGTACTTGATATATGGGCGTGTCTGTAAAAATGCAATGCTCTCTTTACTTAGACTAAATTAGCAACAGATAATATGTTATCTGTTTATTGTTACAAAATGCATGTAATTATATAAAGAGGTGGAAATGTTTATACATAAATGTGAAAAAAATGTTATCTAAAGTTGTTCTCTACGTTGTCAGTGTACATAATGTAAATATATGCCATTAAATTTGCGGCTGTAAAGTGATTATTTATGAATTTGATTTGATCCTAAGGTTTTAATGCTCATCCTTTCCTTTAAACGTTTCATCGCTAATGTTCCTAAATATTGAGCTTCCCATTTTTTATTAACAAGATGTGCAGTGTTGTTAAAAAGATAATTTCACACGATATCTTATCTAGCTAAAGCTTTCAGGGTGGACACAATCCTAACAGATGGAGATATCGGTGAAATTTCATCCAGTCCCACCAAAATTCATTGCTCCATATCCTTGTGTGTTTTGCAATTTGAAAACAGATTCTGGGAATGGGGGGAGTTAAGAGCCCAAAGCTTTAATGTCCCTTTTAACTCCTCTACAATATGCAGGAAATGAGGTGAGTCATCTAAGTGTTTTGAACGCAGGTGTAATATGGTCATATTTTCCTATCCCTCCTGAGGCTACTTGTACTACAAAGTTTATAAGTCTGTGTTCTATATTTATTTGGGTCCTGGTATTGTTTTCTCCATCCCAAGGAATTTCATTTTATGGTAATATGTATAATTTCTGCTACATGTGGTATTACTTACATGTAAGAAAAATACACTGTTCCTTTTCCATTTTTTTTTGTCTGGTTATTGATCCTTTAAAAATAAGCAAATTTGTACAATATATTATTAATTGAAAGATTAAGTGACTAATGGACTAATTGTCTTCACGAAAGATATGCTTCAAAGTTTCCAGTTTTCCAATGTGTGTCTTCTGGGTTTACTACTGCATGCATGTTCAGATGATAATAAAAATAATAATAATAATAAAGATAAAGTAACATCTTTTATATAACATTTCAATGAAGGAGTTAGGGAAATGATAATGGATAGCCATGATATTATTGGTGTTATTTTTTTGCTTCTTTGCAATGACAGCATGGCCATCACAACCAAAATAAGAAAAATCTACTTGTACGGAATACTGTATACGCATTTGTATCTAATAAAACTAGTTTGTTATCAGTCATTCAGATGATTGTAGGCAAACTTAGATTAATATTAGCTTAGTGAGACAAACATAAGACAGATCTAAACAGTGACTGGTATGAGGTATGTAAACTAATTTTTTTTCTCCATTTTTGTGTTGTTCTTAAGCCTTATTTGAGTAGGGGTGGATACAGACAGGTTGGAGCTGGGAATTAAGGCTGGATACGCTTCCTAATGCTCTGCTGTTGGCTCGAACAGAGTTTTACACTTCCCCAGTTAAGTCTTCTAAGCAATGCACTACCACGGTACAATACCCTCAATAATAATATAATTTAGAGGGATCAAGACCAGAGCAATTGCAAGAAAACAAATTTGGGTGAAACTGTAATTAGCTCTTAGAAACTGTCATTAACCTGCGAGGAAGTAAAGAAGATATTTTTTTTAATACTTTATAAATAATCACTATCTGCTTCTCAGAATAGATAGTGAGAGTGTATAATACATTTGTTTTGTCTTTTCTGAAATTTACTCTGGAGGCTTAGAAACTATACAGCTAAGAATGTATATAAACTTGAAAGGAGAATGTTAATGGAGAAAGTAAATATTATAGTGGATGTTGAATGGTTTAAAAATAGAAAAAGTGAAAAATTGTATTGGAAGTTGGCAGGTTAAAAGACAAGGTGAAAAATTTTATATGAAGAGTGGTGTAAGGAAAAGGTGAAAAATTATATTGGAAGTCGAGTGGTTGATAGAAAAAGTGAAAACTTATATTGCAAATTGAGTAAATAAAAGAAAAAATGAAAAAATATATTGGAAGTTGATTGGTTAAGAGAAAAGGTGAAAAATTAGAGTAGAAGTTAAGTGTTTAAAAGAAATAATAAAAATTTATATTGGAAATTTAGTGGTTAGAGTTAATAAATGAAAACAGGACAAATTATATTGGAAGATTAGTGGGTAAAAGACATGGTGAAAAACCATATTGGAATTTAAATGGTTAATAGAAAATGTGAAAAATTACATAAGAAGTTGAACGGTTACAAGAAATGGTGAAAAATTACATTGGAAGTTGAAGGGTTAAAAGGTGAAAAATTACATTGGAAGTTGAATGGCTAAGAGAAAAGTGAAGAATTGTACTGGAATCTGAGTGGTTAAAAAATAGTTAAAAATTATATTGGAAGATTGGTGGTTAAAAGAAAAGTGAAAAAATATATGTTAAAGTGATTGGTTAAAATGGAAGGTCAAAAATTTTACAGGAAGTTGATAGATCCTACATATAAAAATAGGTATATTGAACAAATCCATTTGCCATTGAGCCATGAGTTTAGATCTAACGTAATAGAACTACAATACTGTACAATACATGAAAATTAAGGTTTACATTATCAACATTCTCCACACTTGGTCATGAGTTGAGCTTGTATGGCATAGTTTTTAAGCAGACTTATATATTAAATTCAAACAATAGAGAATTGTACAGCCTAGGAATGTTCCTCCTTTTGCAGTCAAGATGAATATTACACACCTTGATTGATCAAGTTGATGAGACTTTTTATGTGTCACTCTTAGTCCCCATTCGAATAGGGGTGGATACAGACAGTTGGAAGTTGGGGAATTAAGACTGGATGCCCTTCCTAACGCCCAACAGTGGGCTTGATGTTAATGGGAATATTAATCGTAACACAGGATAGCTCAGCTGGTGCATAAATATTTTTTGTCACCTAAAACTTATAAAATTCATACTAAATGTATGAATACATGTTTAATGTCTTTAGTGAACACTCATATTACAGTACGTATATTAGAGTATTGCTTATATTTCATAACTGTAAAATAAATTACTTCCTTATCTCAAAATTATAAGTTTTAAATCTACTACGTTTTTAGAGATGAATCGACAATGTCTTGTAACTTCTGTAATTCTTCTTCATTCGCTTCATCCTGTAATTTACTCGTTTCTTTGCCTGCAATAGAGAGTTTTAGTCATTTACATTGAGATTACAATTTATATCATGTTTAATGCTGCTTTGAGCTTCATAATTTCGTTTCGTTTTGTTAAGTAGAGCCACTCAAAGTAAAACTCCTAATAATTGATATTAAGTCAAGTCTGCAAGAGTTTTTTTTTATTTTTTCATTGAAATATATTAATACTGTTCTTTCTTGTCGTTTTATGTGTCTCTGTTAATCCCCATTCAAGTGGGGATGAACATAGGATGGAGCTGGAGAATTAAGGCTGAATGCTCTTTCAATTGCCCTGTAATGGGCTTAACTTAAGTTTGTTACTTATTCGAGTCATTGTATATGACTAAGAATTGTTTGTATGACTGTTGATGTAACAGAGCTCATGACCTGTTTTACTCAAATTCATTATAATCATAGGGACGAAGAACTGTAAAGAGTAGTTTAATCGGATGAAGAACTGTCTAAAAGAGTAGTTTAGTCGTTGTGCAGCTTAGTACAAACAATGTAAAGTCGCAAATTAAGAGTTCTGTTAATGTAATCGTTACTTTTATCATCACAATATTATGTACAGAAAAGGATAACTTACTTTTTATATGTTTCTGTGAAGCTGCATGTCTAATAAACAGATGAAGAACAAGAAATACAGCTGCATAGATTCCGTTTACAATTCCCATCGTGAAAAATGCTTTATAGCCATTCAGAGTCTTGAAGAGCCATCCCCCTACAAGGCCGCCTATGCCAGTACCTGATATAAAGAATGCCAAACCACTTTTATATAACAGTATGGATAAAATTATGGAAGTGTATATTGAATTGTACAACAGGTCCTTTTGTGTGTCACTAAAAATCTTCATATTGTGGGTGGACACAGAGTGTGGCTGGGGAATTATGGCTGTATGCCCATCCTAACACCCCAAGGTGCACTTACTAGGCTACCATGTGGTTAGCAGTGTACAATGTAGTAGTGATAATAGAATAATTGAATGTGCATAGGTAGTAGCATTTGAAAAAAGTGAAACGAGTTTTGTTTTAAAGTTTTCAAGTGCTTATTGTGCAAATAATACACAAAGTCTCATTTTTTTATTTATCAAAAAATATTTTGTAGTTTGATGCTTTATGTAACTCTATTAATTCCCATTTAAATGGGGGTTGATATCTCGCTCATAACTATTCAAATTGATACAAAAAGTCTTTGAAGGTTGATACTAGGGAATTAAAGCTGGATGCCCTTCCTATTGCCCTCTTGTGGGCTCGAACAAGGGGTTTGTTACAGTTCAAGTTGAGTGCTCTAATCACTGTGGTACCCCAGTCCTTTATATTCATCAAATATAAGAGATTTCTTAAATCCTACCTCCAAAAAACGCCGCTCCAAATATAGCTTGCGTTGTAGCTTCAGCACCTTTTGGAGTGATGCTGTTAGCATATGAGGCCATACTCGCGTAAGCAAGGCCAAAGGAGACGCCGTGAAGAAGTTCAAGAGGCAAGAAGCACCATGGATTTACTACGATAGCGTGAAGACACAGACGAACGCAGAATGTTAATAGAGCAATAAAGTATGTGAGGAAGTGACCAATTTTTGCAATAACGTAACCTGTGAAGGAGAAGTTGATTAGTGTTTTGAATTATTCTAGACTGTTA